>BMAO01003644.1:0-133877 GCA_019973975.1 Trichonephila clavata | reverse complement strand
AATATAATTAAGCTTAATCACTCCATATAACAGAAACTTTTAGTAATGTAACTAGATTATAATATGTATAATTTGGTTAAAATGAAGTTGATGAAGAAATATTTTTGGTTAGTAATAAATAAATGGTTTTTGTATTACTCAAAAGACTCTTACAAACGAGGCTCAAGCAAACGGAAAAAGTACAATATTTAATTTAAAGATATTAAAGAATCAATAAAATAATAAATACCGACATTCTGATTACAGTTTTTCAATAGGAAGAAAATTATAAAGTTTAATAAATTCTATTTATATATTTTAACTAATTATTTATGATAAGTTCCAACCAAAATTCAGTCATTAAATACTCAATTCACAATAAAGAATTAAATATTCAAATAAAATCATTTTTCATATAATACCGAGTCCATCGAAATACTTAGAATATATATAATATAATTTTTAACAATGTTGTTTATAAGGAGACACTCTTAATACATTTTTTAGATGCACAAAATTTTAAAACAATTTTATCTCGCGATTTTTATCAGTGCGTATGTTCAAATTGTCTAAAAGATGAATTGAAGTTCTTGTCTGAATAAAAAAACATGCATTCTCATTTGTACCATAATTATTTGAAACACATTGATAACAATGTAAAAATTAAGCCTTTTAATTAAGAACAACACTAGAAATTTTCTATTTTCTTCTGCAATTTTTATTCTTAATGTTTTGAGAATAACGGCAATTTTTTGAGATTTTAAAGGATGGACATGTTTTGTTTCAATTTAATTAACGTTATTCTGAGCTAATGAAGATTATTATCGATGTATCCATACATTTTTTGCAAAAGTTTTCAGGACTACTAGGTTGAAGACATAAAATTAAATTAGCACAAACCTAATGAACTTTCTTCAATTTTGAAATAATTTTTCAATTTCCAGACCATATTTAATTCATGAAATGTGAAGCGGTATAAATTCCTGATCCTCAAGGCTTAAAATTCAACCCAAGGCTGAGTTAAGGTGAATAGATAAATGAAAAAAAGTAAATTGATTTCAAAATAATAAATAAGTATACGTAGAAGGACTACAGTGTTGTTATTGAAATGAAAATGTTTGTGAGGATATAAGTACAAGGGTGAGAAAACAGCGGCCCGCAAAGATTCTTTTGGGCTTCCAAGACAATCAGAAAACCAAATATAAAGAAAATGTCTTCAATATCTGGAAAGACATACGCTTACTAGAAAAAGTCCGAGCTCACATACTATTGCTTACATGCAGAACAAAAAAAAAAAAAAAAAAAACACTAGAGAGAATTTTTTTTATATATAAATTTTTTAAAGTTATATTTTATTTTGTTCATTTCAAGTATTGAGAATAACTAAAGTAAACTCGGTTTGCTTTCATAGCTTTTAAAATAAAGAGAGGTTTGTAGCGATACCAACAAAAATCAAGTAGAAAAGGTCTGCGCGCGCGCGTTCAATGTTTTAGTAGCAACTATAAAAAATATTTAAAAAGGACGATGCAGTACTTAAAAGCTGGTTGGGTAACCCCGTCTTTTAAAATCTCCTGAAGTCGTTTCGGCATTGAATTAAGAAGTCTATTAATTTCTTTCCTATCTTATCCTTCTGCCATTCGTTTTAAGAACACTCAGTAGCGTATCCTTGCTAGATATATTGTGTTTACGAATCTTACCCCTTTAACAAACTCATAGGTGTTCTATAGGATTCAGTTCAGGTGACTGCGATGGCATGTGCAATAGATTTGGAACAATTTACAAGAGTCAAAGCTTCACAATCACAGCCCTATGATTGGGATAGTTGTCATGCTGGAAACGAAACGACGACCCTAAACCGAGTTTGGTGGAACATTCCTTTAAATTGTTTAATCTTTTTTTTTTGGACATCAAAGTAATCATATTTGTTTATAATTGCTTCAATAAACTCCAGCTTGTCAACGCCATTGCTCGCCCTGGACCCCCCCCCCACACCATGACTTCACCACCGACTTGCTTTCCCGTTGGCTCTTTTGAAGCGCTTTACAAGATTTTCTGCATACAAATTGGCGACCTTTTACGCCAAAGATGCAAAATTTGTTCTCATTGGAGAAAATCACACTCCTCCAGAACTCCAGAGGCTTAGGCAAGTGCTTTTTTTGCAAAAGCTATCCGTTGGTCTTTGAAATATAAGGATTTCTGCGAGTGCCACTTGACTACGGTATCCGACACTTTTCAAGATTTTTCTTACAGTATCCTCTCAAACGTTTTTTTAAACTTCTCGTGAATGTCTGTTGCTATTTGCGTTGCAGTCAAACACGGATTTTTTTAAACCCCGGATATCATGCTTTATTTTTTTCTCTGATTGTGAGTTTATAGATGGACGACTTGAACGAGGTTTGGATGTGTAAATTTCTGTAGATTCAAAGTTATTTATAACATGCTGGATAGATGAATACTGCCATGCAATGGATATGGTTTTATCCCGACAACTTTTCCCCTCTTTTCACAATGATTTTAAGTTCACTGATACTAATTTCCCTCCTTTTATTTCCCACGTCCTTGAATTGCTTCGTATCTCACGAAAACGTAAAAATTATTGCGTTACAAATTTATTAAACTATTTTACTTGATAACTGAATGCAAAAACTCTGTTAACCTATAACGCCTGTTGATAAAATTTCCAGGAATCAAGAATGTTCAAATAGTGAACGCACACTTTTTCTGCCCACGATTTGTGTACTTTGCTACAAAACTTCCGATAACTTACGTACGTTTAATTCAAAATTAACAAATTCTTGCAGGCTCAATATTTAAATAATAATAAACAATTTCGAGAAATTTTGTTAGAAAAAAAATTATATATCTGTTAAATTCTACCTTTGTTGTATTATTTGTTATGGGTAAAGAAAAAAACTTTTTCTAACAATTTTATAGTTGTGAGTTAAGTTTTCTTTACATGGAAATCAACAAGAAAAATATAGATGGATTAATGCAAATTTCACAACAAGATATCTCACTCTTGATTTTTAAAAGAAATGAAAAGTGCTTATCTTATTAAACTGATTTTTAAAACAAAATGTGTGATTGTAGCTATTTAGCTATTAGCACAGTAAATAAATTGAATAAAACAGCCACTATATGTTATTTAACTTATATATATATATATATATTGAGAATTTAGTGGCACAATTTATGCCGTTTTTGATACACAAATTTAATTAATGTTTTGTATACATTTTAAAAAGACGTGGCCCACCGGTACCCACCGCATTCAGTATAAGGTTCTTGAGCTAAAACAGTTGCCCACCGCTTAGTGTATGGATATCTAAGGGAATAATTGTTATTACAGTTTATAAGTGTGGTTCTCTAGAAATTTCACCTAATTTGAGACAAGTGAACACCTCTTACAGTGGTGGCAAAAAGTCCTGAACACATTCATTTTTTAGCGTAATTTTTGTGTTTGACTTCATTTTTTTGTTGTGAAATTATCGCACTATCTTAAATATTGTTATTGATTTTAATGTATTTTTTCATGCTCATTTCAAATCTGTTTGTAGATTTCATCTAAAGTAAATAGTTTCATTGATATGTTGAAAAAAACCTTGACAAGAAAGCTTAAGGTCACTGTAAGAATGAGTGAGTGTGTTTTCAAGCAATGAAATGCTCCGTTATTTCAAGCAACAACAACAAGAAAAAGGTGAAACGTGGTTTATTGTATTAAATGCAGTTGTGTGCTTGTGGAAAATAGTGTATTGAAAGCAATTTGAAGTGCGTTTGTGGAAAATATTGGAATTAAGGCTAAATTTTCATATCTACCTCAGAACAAAAGGTGCAAAATAATACATTTGAAGGAAGAAGGTTATTCTATGCGCCAAATTGCTGCTAAAGTACCATGTGGCCTTTCTACTGTTGTGAGAACTTTGAAAAGATTTTCTGAAACAAATTTTATTGCGGACAGGGGTGATCAGGATGACCAAGATAAACATCTTTACGTGAAGACAGGTTATTGAACAGAATTTCACTTTCAAACAGAAAGCTTAATTCCTCGCAAATTTTGAAACAATGGACTTGATATCAAATGTGAGTGTGTGCCCAAGAACTGTTAGAGGAAGAATGCTGGAAATTGGGTTACGAGCCTGTAAAGCGCGCCCAAAACCATTACTGACTGAATTTCAACGCAAGAGGCGATTGACGTGGGCAAGGGAACATTCATTATGGACTATTAAAGACTGGGAAAAGGTAATATTTAGTGACGAGAGTCAGTTTGTATTTCTGGCAACCAAAGTAGTGCCTATGTAAGACTACGCACTCATGAGGAATTCAGCCCTCAGTGTCTGAAGCCCACAGTAAATTACCGACAAAAGTGATGGTATGGGGTTGCATGTCTTCTCATGGTGTTGGAAGACTTCACATCGTTAGCGGAACAGTGAAAGCCATGGATTACATTGAAATACTACAAAATAAATTGCTACCAACTGCGAGAGATCTTTTTGGGAATCAGTCATGGATTTTTCAGGACGATAACGCCCCTTGTCATCGTGCAAAGGTAGTCCAGAAATGGTTGAAAGACCATACTGTGAATAGAATGAACTGGCCAGGACAGTCTCCCGACCTTAATCCGATAGAGAACTTATGGTTTAAAATTGGTTATGAAATTTCAAAGAAAAAACCTTCAAACAAACGTGAATTAATTGAAGCTTTAATATTTTCCTTCAACCATATTGTCACGAAAGATCTTCTTTTGAAATTGGTGCATTCCATGCCAAAAAGATGTAGAGCCGTAATTAAAGCAAACGGCTGGCCCATAAAATATTGATTTTCTAACATGTGACAACAATGTAATTTTCAAAATGCTTATTAAATATACCGTATTTGTCAATTTTCATGTTATTTTTCTTTGCATATTAGTTTATTCTATATTGTTTTATTCTGCACATATTTCACATTATTGTGTTCAGGCAATTTTACTACAAAAAATATTTTAGTCATTAAGAAACTAGTAGTAGATTTGAAATCAGCATAAAAAATACATTAAAATCAATGACAATATTTAAGATAGTGCGATAATTTCACAACGAAAAATGAAGTCAAACACAAAAATTACGCTAAAAAATGAGTGTGTTCAGGACTTTTTGCCACTGTACATACATAAAAGCAGCACATAAAATCTGTCTAAAACTTGATACTATTTCATTTTGCTGGAATTTATTACAGTATTATTAACTTCGAATACATTGGTAGGATACATTCCATAGGTATGACTATGACTGACTCATAAAACCTATAATTCGCTGCCCTTGGAACATGGAGAATAGTTTTCTCACAAACTAATTTTTCTTCCATAAATTCTTCACTTGAACCAAAATCATCTTAAAATTACGTAATAAACTGTTATAGATGGTAAAAGTTAAACTGAAAATCGTTAACAAACTATGGATGTGTTTTTACGTACAAAGGATAACGAGTCATTGAGTTAATTCAGAATTAGGCAAAAGTAAGTTATACACAGTTATTTTCATTTACTAAGTAAAATATTAGTATTTTAAATAATTTCAAAACATTATTGATTATATAATGTATAGCGTCAGAATAACATTGACTATACATGAACAAAAGTGTATTTATTTATTGGTACACTTTTGAAAATGATACAAAATTCCCTTGATTTCAAAAAACTGTACTAACATTGTTTAATACTGAAATATACTGGCAAATATCATTAAAAAATTGTGCAAAACTATTATTTTATAAGAATAATTATTTAAAAAACGATAAGAATTAAATAATAATTTAATTAAAGGTTTTAAAACAATATACATTTGAAGTATAATTAACTGATGCCAACAACAATATAAGTATTGTACAGTTTGCCAAAAGATTGTTTGTTATAAGATTCTAATTAATCATTTTACAATAGAATTCATAATAAGTTGATTAAATTTTATGCTAATTCTTTTGAAATTTTACTTCAAAGCATAGGAAATGTCTTTCGCAGAAAATTGAAATTTTCGCAAGAGTACCTCCTTTTGAAAAATTATTTTACTAATTTTAACACTTCAAATTAATTTAATCAATCGATGACGTAGTAATTGTATGCCTTTCTTTAAAAGTGTTTTATTTATTGAGTTGTTTGCAGGGAAAATGTCTTTTCTAGTACATATTTTGTCAGATGCTTCAAATTTTAGACACATTTTTTAATTTTCTTGAATTAAAAATAACCACAGTGTATTTATCTGGTTTCAAGAAATACATAGATTGCATTAAATAGTATATCTAATGCGGATATTTTAAAAAATCAGTACATGCAGCTTATGAAGTAACTTATGTAATTAATCGTCTAGTTCTCAATACTTTCTTTGTAGCTCACTGCTAATGATGCAACTTTTATATTCTTGGAAAAAATTGTCATGTTAAAGGATCATTTGCAAACTGGTATACACCCAGTTTTTAGTGATAAGAATGATATTAAGAGTTTTCGGGTGTGGAGGCTATCAAAAAACGCCAAGGGTTATGTTAATATGCTGAAAAGCCTGGTAAAAATTATTGAGAGAACAAACTCAAAAGTAAATTGTTAATTGTTAGTAATTATAAGTAAGTACTGAATGAATCACAAAAGAATAAATAATACATACAGTATATTTTTGAATATAAGCCGAGAGATTGTGGCTTTTTTTCTAAAATTTACCCAAAATTCAAAATTTGTATATAAATCGAAAATATACTATTATTTTCAAATATGTTACCAAGTGGGGTGGTAAAAAGGGAGAGGAATATTTTCAATTTAATTGCTGTAAATTAAGACTTCAACGACGGCTGCTTTACTTATATAATTTCTATCTGAAGCTAACACATTTTTTCCTTCTTTATCTTCTACACTATCTGTTTTAGTATACAAGGTAAAGAATGTCACTTTCTACATCATTTTTCAATTCCTATCTCATTTGCTCGCTCTCTCCCTATATATATATATTTATATATATTATATGTGTGTGTGTGTGTGTGTGAATATACCTATTTTTGTTCAAATTTTCGATCGTTAATAAACTTTTTCTATTCATAATTTCAAGTCCAAATACATTTATTAAACTTGTAGTCGATGGTACTTGATGTTAATACAGTGTTTTCATATATTAATTCATTAATTAAATTTAAAATTGAATAAATAGTAACAAACAAAAGTAATAGTCCAACAGCACATATAGAAAGGAAAATCGTTCGTTGTGTCCTTGTAGTGCAAAGGATAGAGTGTTGGGCATCGAATCCAAATATCGTGGGTTCGAATCCAGCCTGGGGTGGCCTAATTCTCTGTGTGTGATTTTTTTACTATACTTTTTTATTAGAATAATTAAGTTTAATTAATGAAAAAATTCAACAAACAAAAATATGAACCAACAACATATATAGAAAAGAAAATGAAAATTGCAAAGAAAATCGCTTTCTATTTTGTTACTTAATATTGTGATTCTGTCATATGTATACGGAAAATTATATATAACTGTCACTATTTAATAAAAAGTTATTAAAATAAAATTTTTCTTTGTCGACATAAGTAAGAATTGATTTAATATTTTTTATATTACTTGTTTATTTCAAAAATGACCGAGAAGAGAAAGTATTTCGCTCGAACAATCATTGACCCAAGTTTCATACCCTGAAGGAAAAAACTTATCGCAGAATTAATCATATGCATTTAGACACCTCAATAATTGAATGTAAGTTCTAAGAACTATATAGAATCTCGGATTCTGATACTAACTTTAAAGGAATTTATATGATTTGTTTTTTCTTATGGAATAAAAGTTCCATTCAAAATAGCAAAATAATTGGAAAAATGGGATTGTTTACGAAAAATGTGTCAAAAATTATGTTTTCCTTCAAAACCCGCACGTAAGAGCTTATAACTAACTTTACCATTAAAAAGTACCAAAAAGTCTCGGCATTACACGGAAATATGCGGTAGTATTTTAGCAAAAAATAACCGTGGTAAATAACTTTAAAAACATTTTGAAAAATAAGCTGAATTTTTTTTAAATTTAGATTTTCTTACAGTACCTCACTTTTAGGAAGAAAATAATGTTTGGAAATTTTATGCTGTTCTAAATTTATTGCACAGTTTCGCAAAATATTGGGTATTACAAAGTACGTATAATTCTTCAAAAATTTATTTTCCTTAATTCTTACTTTTTTGTTGATGGGACTTTATGGGGAATTCATTCATTGACAATAATTTATATTTAAAATAAGTATAATTTTATAATACAAATATGTTATTTTATGTATTTATAGTTAGATGAGAAAGAACACATTTTTCCTCTTTTAAAAAAACACAACGAACAATAAATCATAAACAAAAACCCTTTACAAAAATGAATGCGTATTAAAATTACTTTGGTGGTATTTGGATGCTACGCTCGAAAAATATCTACACCGTTGGCCATTAGAACTGCAACACTAGAAAGGAAAGCAAACAGCAGAACTTATCTTCTTGTGAGTATCCTCTTGAGAGACCCGAGGTTATAATAATAACATAAATACTTTCTCATGGTTTTTACACTCATAAAATGATGTTGTATACCACAAAAAATCCCTTTTAATAAGTATTTGGGGAGGTCTAAAAAGGCTCCCACATGTGTGGACTTCTCGACTGAATAAAATTATAAAAATTTCAAAATGATGAAAATACAACAAAAAAAAAAAAAAATTAAGAAAAATACAAAAGCTAGTATGTTAAATGCAATGAAAACTATTTCAATTATTATAAATAATAATTTATTAAAATAATAAAAAAAAACTATTTTATTCATTCAAAAATTTACATATTTTAAAATCCTTTTGCGTAGAATATTTTTTCTGAAAACGATTTTTCTTCACTACATTTAAATACGCATTAAATTTTATCCATACTACTATAGTACTAAAGTTACTTTCTGGTAATCAGACTTGGAATACATTTTTGTCATCCATATAGCTCGGAAAATGTCCAACTGCATCAGAGCGCTCTTCCTTTGCTGGTTGGCTTACAACGGCTCTAAGCTTTACTGGTATATTTTCATCATGTTTTTTCGAGCTCAAATATTTTCTCTTCTGCGTGTTGATTCCCCCCCCCTTTATATTTTAAAAGATAAAAGAGAACTGTCATACGGTATTCTAAAAGGGATATATATTGCCCACTATCCATTATCTTTTGGATCCTTACATATTGAACCGGCAGTTTGGTATAGTAAAATCTATACAATAGATATATAAGTTGACAAAGGGGACTTGTTTTTTGACCACTTATTGCAGCTTAAAGTATAATCACTTCCAACATATGAAAGCAATGAAATGACAGACTTGTTATTTTTTAATTTTAAAATGCAATTTTTTTTGTCATTCGGATCACCAGTCAGAATCATTATTTCACTTCTGTTTTTTTGTTGTTGTTGTTCCTATAAGAAACGTATTATTTTGAACGAGGTATTCTTCTTGTGTATGCTCTTTTAGTGAGATACCTCTCAGTAAAGAATACATGATTTAAAATTTTAGAAATACTTCCACAGCAAGGCTCTTTACAATAATTGCATTTAAGTCTATTGTCCTTAAATCTTTTGCAATAATGCATTCATTTTCTTCATAAATGGCAAAATCTAAGAACCTATCATTCCTACCTGACAAGACAAGATTTTTTAGTTCAAGAGATCCCGGAAAACACACTGCTTGAAAAAAACAACACTCTCTGTGTCGTGGTAGATAAGATCACGACGGAAAACTTTTTGTCTTGGCTATCTTATTGAATGATGATGTCTCCTAGATCTTGAAAATAAGGCACGACCACCGGCCTTAAGATCTGAAAAAAGTAACTCTGACTATTAAGCATACCCATGAGAACCACTCAATAACTTCCGTACCATCACAACGACTGCCGGCACATTTGACGATATCATATGCACATGCATTCTTCTCACTTCTTCTAGAGATTAATGCATCCACTATGGTATTGCACACAGAATGAGGATTCTACTAAGAGAATATGTCAGAAACAGGACTTGCCATTGTTGAATGCAATTTTACCTTTGGACGTACCACTATCGCCACGCGTCTCTGTGTTGCAGTATCTAGGGGATTAGCAATAATGATCGCCATACAGATTGTGCAACAATAGATACTGATGCAATTTCGGTGTGGATACTTTTCACTTTGCAAATAAGACAGTTTTCATTCACTTTTAGTGCCCATTATGGGGCTGTGTCGTCCAGCCAGTATGGTGGATACGACCCTCGGCTTGTAACCGAGTGGGCTCGGGTTCGAGTCCTGAATAAGACTTGGATGTATTTACTGGAAAATAAGCCGGACTTTCACCTGAAGTGGATTCCCGTCTCGAATGGAAAGCAGTGCACCCCTCTTGTTTATGCTGGTATCATCGTTAATGTAATAAAAAGTCGGTATTATCTCTCTCTTCTGTGTGATCGTACTGTACGTTTCTGATCGTCTATCTCTCATCTTTCATATGTACACCAGCATGAATCACTCAACAACAACAATATGAGGCTGTACAATCGTTCAATATTCACCGGACAAGACAGCCCTCCCTTCAGATTGTAGTGGAAAGGCCATTGGAATACAACATGGAATTCAGTAAAATCCTCCTGAAGCCATCGACTCCACATTTGCAGGACAATTTTTGGGTTCCATCCAATGCGAGTACTAATATCATGGAATGATAAACTGCATTCTTGCTACATCCTCTATATTGCTACTACTTAATTTTGACATCTGCTTGTATTCATTTCTTCTACGAGGAGTAACACGATCTCCTCGCAATCATTCAAATGTGGTTTCCAAATGAAAAATACACTACCTCACTTCCCTTTTATTCGGAATTTGATTTGCCGTTTATACCCCTCCCTGCATCGAACGATTCTACTTAAACGCAACTAATTTTCATACTGTAGCATCTGACCCTTTCTTGTGAATTTAACATTTATACCATTGATACTTCTCGATATTGCTATTTATTGTCTAGAAATGTATATTTGAGTCATTGTATCGATTGAGCATAACCTTTCATACTAAAATGAAATGTGAAATGCAGCAAACATAGTAGACATACCAATTCCTTTATTAAATTTATGCAAAAGTTATTTTCGAATTTTGAAATATTAAATGTGTCTTTTTTAAGAAATTACAAATTAGCTGAGACATTTCTACGAAGTGTTTGATGAAATTCATTTCTTGAGCGTGGTTGATGTTTCGTCAAATTCAAAAAAAAGAAAGAAAGAAAGACTGTTTATGTGATGCTTATGTGTAAACCTATTTGTATGCATTTAAATTTTCCTTTACGAATTTTTCCTCACTGGACATGGACAAATTTCTAGAGCATCTCCAGTAATTTCATAGATGGCATTTTAATTAGATTTTCGCCACCATTTCCATTTCATATCTTACAAAGTATACCATTCATATTGTAATTAAGAAATATATTCAAAAAGAGTAGCAATCGGCTTTCTAGGAAATGCTGGAAATATTTTAAAATGTTTCACATAGTAAACACAAATTTCACAAATTATTTATCGAAATTAACGGTAAAGGATATTTTGGTACAAGCATTCACAATATTTTGAAAAATATATTTCTTATTTTATTCACAACTGACTTGGACGACGAACTTAAATATAAATCAAGTTTACTTCAGACATAAATAAATGACACAATAAGGAAGTAGACGAGAGCAGAATTTGTTTCCCGTAAGTAAATTAATATTATTTCAGTTACGTAAAGGATAATAATTAGATACATAAATTGCACAAATGTATAACTTATTATTTGTAGAATCATAATTATTTCTTTGAATGACTACAAAGGCTGATAAAATAGTTCGATTTATAAACAATTGATTCATTCTTACATAATATAGAATTTTTTTCCGTCAGAAATTTTCCCGCATTAAAGTATTCGAATACAGGAAACGTTCGGAAACGTGATTTAAAAAAAAGCGTTTAAATGAATATTTTTACTATATTTAGTGTCACCTGAATTAGAATTTACAAATAGAATTATTAAAAGCAACTTTTTGGCAAAAATCAAAAGAAAGAATGGCATATTAAAAAAAAATTATGAAGAATGTTTCTGTATTAATAATATTTTGATTACATACAGCTAAGAATTATCCATAATTTCTGAGCAATTCGCATTATTTTTAGAGTGACTATCAATATAACTGGTAATTTTCGTTAAAAATTCCTTACGATATATGTGAATACATCCACTTCTAAATTATATACTTCAAACATCCAACTTCGGGCTCTGTACAGAAATCGTAGCCATATATCGGCAAAATATTGTTCTTATAGAAGCATTTTTAAATAAAAGGAGAATGTTTTGAAACTGTGTCAATCTGTCTTCTTTTTTTCGACAAAAATTGTATTTAAATAACTTTTAATAGTATTTTTAAACATTATATATATATATATATATATATATATTCTAATTAAGGAGACATAAAATATCAAATAATAATAATAATAATATTAAAAATAAATGATTTATTTATATGATTTTTTTCACAATTGCAGTTTTTAACACCGTCGCATACATTAAGTAAATATCACTTTTTAAACAGATTTGATGGATAAATTAAAGAGGAAAAGAAAAAAAAATATTAAACAAGATAAAAGACTATTTATAATAATGCATTTCTATTATTTATTAACAATAACAAATATTTATCACATTATAATTCTAAGTAATAGTATTTATTTTATGAAACAATAGTAATTGATATATACTAAAATATTCAAATAAAGTAAGTCATTCTTTTTCAGAAAATTGATTCAAACCCAAAAGAAGAACTACAATTACAATGACGATCATATTTCAATTGAAAATGGAATACTTCAAGAGGAAACACGAATAGAATTTCGGAAAATGTCTTTTCCCATTCCTTTGTTTTATTCCACTTCTCACTGAAATAATTGGAATGAATATAGACTACAATAAGCCGAACCCCGCCTCGTTTAGCGCATAGATAATAGTCATTCAGAGAGGAGAAAGCGTACAGAAAATTTGAATGCAACCTTCGATGTAATAACTCATTGAGCCAATTTCTTTTAGTCGTTAAGATTAGAAGATCTATGTCGCGTGCGTAGGAACACCTGGATGGAATCCGAAATAAGCGATTCTTTAGATAAGAAAAAATATAATACTAGTAAAATGTTTCTTTTCATGTCATCGACTTAAGTAGGGAAAGTGTCTCTCAATAAAAACGCAATATTTTCCTTTTTCTTTTCTTTTAGTCATTTCGAGCTTAAAGAAAGTCTTTAAGATGCAATACAAGCGTCGGAAAGGTTAAGAAATCATTGGGGAAAAAACTATTTAGGAAATTGCTGTATAATAGAGTATTACTTCTGATATTCATTAGATAAAAATTATTTTTTCAAATAAAAATGGAATTTAATTTATAAATTACTAATCGAAAATAATTTCACACTGAATAACTTTTTGAAACAGAATAGGAAACCAATCTTTATTTTTAAAGACTTCAAAACGTACTAAAACTTTTTATACCTCAAAATATCTAGTACCAAATGTAAACAAAAATAGTCTTCTATCATATACAATATAAAATAGAACTTGTAATCTACAACAATGCTGCCCATACATATTTTTTCCCTTTTTCTCTCCCTCGACAAATTTGGTTTTTTAGCATAAAATGTTGACAAATTTCTTTTTAATCAAAGCATGTATACGATGATAATTTTGGGTCTTCTCGTATTTTTATTGCTATATTTTTATGATTGTTTTGGGGTACATGAATTTTACTTCTTTCACAGGAAACTCCCTTTCTCTTCTCTACATTAATTTTATCTGATTAAGAAGCGAAGTGACAGAATCTTTTAATTTCTATAAAGTACCTATCTAAAATTTAGAATCGAAAGTAATGCATAAACGAGAATGCTGAATTATTTTTTTCTTTTTTTTTTCAATTTTTGAATACATGAATTTTGTTTGGAGCCAACTCTACTGGACACAACTATGCAAAGGTGCAGACACCAACGGTTACTACAAGAGTCTAATAAGCGAAATGAAAGCTTTGAAGAACCAGCTGGTGTAGGAGCGAGACAAAATGGATTTATTGTTTAACATCCAAGGTGCTACAACCTCTTTTATACGATGCACGATACCTTCTGCTATCCCAAGGTATTTTAGAGAATTGCAACTCACTCTTCCCTGTTAAACGTTTGTATAACTTCCCACCATCGAGAGGATTGACTTGATTGATGTCTCAGAAGATCATGACTGCCGACAGAGTAGTTCCATATTGTGTTTACAGTGATGGATTCTGCTTTAGTCTTAAAGCATATAATCCATAGACTGATCGAAGACGGACAAAATTTGATAAATTTTAACAAAAAATAAAATGAAAAGCTTGTAGTGAAATAAAATGGTTTAAGGTTTCCGACTATTTACGACAATTTTTTTTAAAAAAACATGAAGGTATGCGGATTTTTTTTTGTTGTTTTTAAATTTCTTTAGTTCATTTTAAAAAAGATATGCTAAAATTAAGATGAAGAAAAAATTATTGTTACTAAAAAGGGAAAACACTGGTAAAAATTTACAAAAAATAATCTTAACGCGTCCCATTCTGTACCAAACGTTTATAAACAAATTCTCAATTTTTCTATTAAAATGTGTTGCTGTGTTATTCATTTTTGAAATGACCTTAATAATAAAAGATATTTAAATTTTTACAAAAATTAGAGCACCTTATCTTAGTTATTATATGAAATTGCTTAAAAAACAGTGATTATATTATCATAAGGAACTGTAAATTTAGTAATAAAGCAGTGATTGATAAATCTGATGGTTAAAAAATTTCTACTGTTATACAGAACATACTTAAAGAATTTCTGCTAATTATTTTCAAAGCATTTTGAGCAACCATTGACCCCGTTTGAGCATTTAGAAAAAACACATTTCGAGTAAAACGCGAGTATGACATCTTGCTTTAAGTAATGACATCTGCTTTTACTAAAACACTTGTAGTTTTTGTTCTAGTGACCGGAAAATAATAAACTTCGTGTTTTTATAAAGCTAATAAGATGACCTATAAAATAAGATCATAAATTTTTTTTAAATCAATTTTTTGAAAAATTCTCAATTTTAGGGTAGTCGGGCACTTTAAGACGGAATATATAAGTAGGATTTTACAAAATGTATTACAAAACGCGCACAGTGACAATTTTTTTCTGTGTTGTTTGATAACACGAACCAAATAAATAGGCGTTTAACGATTTCTAATTGCTTTACGGAAGGTATCTTATTTTACTAAATCAATAATACTGAACAACTTTGTAGTTTACCTTTTTCTCTATCTCAAACAGTTTTTGAGATAAGAACATTAACATTCCAATGATCCGCAAGGTGTCGGGGTAATCAGTTTTTTTGTGTAGTGCATGGAAACTTTATTATGCGTAGACCCCACTTTCATGAGTATATATCTTGCCGTTGAAAAATTCTTGTGGAGACAACGAATTTTAACGGGCGCCCTAATAATAATATGATATTAGAGCTTATTATTATTTGGAACACATTTAAATAATGTAGATTAAAAGAAATGGGGGCTTATAAATTATTCCCATATCAAGTTCAACAGCTACTATATTTCTAATCTTTGATTCATATACCATTGATTAAATCGCATAGAAAATCCTACAAGAGATGCAACAAGCATTAATATTAATTATTAAATCTCACAAATAAGAATTTTACGGTATGCTAACTTAGTTGAATTTCAAGAATGCAGAAATAAACTTGTATTTGTTAGACCAAATGTATGAACAAAAATGGAAAAGAAAATACATCACGGAGCATATCTATAATGAAAAAAAAAATTGCTGACATATTTCAAGGAATTCTGAATTATTTTATATAAGTTGAATGAGACCCGGATTTTAACAATAAATAGCTATTGCATTGCCTTAAGAGTTCCTTTCCAAGTTGAAGTTTTCGTATTAACTACACTCTAAATCTCACTGAAGTTTATTAACAACTGAAAAATAATTCGAACCTCGATCAAATACATTTGCTTGAATTATATTTACTTTTGATACAAAAAATTATGTACTTTTTGGTACAAAGGAATAATGAGAGAACTTAAACATTCACTTAAATATTTTCTCGAGGGGAATTTTACTTTAATTCATAATATCCTCGAACTGTCCAGGACTTCACAGAATTTTAGTTCACTCGCCTAACTTGAAAAAACCTCAACTTTATTTCTCAAAAATCTACCATGTTTGCTTCTTTTAAAACAAGATGATGCAATCTTGCATCTTCCACGTATTGTGATCAAGCACAAAAGTCTTCACCTAAAATCATATGAAGGGAAGTTCATGTTTGCGAATAGCCATAAAAACTGAGATCTCTAAAAAAACAAAGAAAGTTTTTGTCTATTGCTAGAATGTCTGCATATTTTTCTGTGGTGTTTAGTCACTGTTTGTTTTGTGATATTGGATAAAATATGGATTTTAAAATATCAATATGCTTTCTTAGCAACTATTTCACTGATTGCAATAACGAAAAAAGATTCTCCCACTAAAATGTTTTAATTCCAGCGAAATCTTACTCAAACACACGATCTACAGAATGAATTGTTACTGTATACAGTATTCTTGGTAAGCCTTTGGTTATGTCTATCAGTACACTGTAGTCATCTTCCTTATACGTACTACTTTTAATCATATGCCTAATAAACCTATTCCTTTTATGAGAAAAAAGTTATCTCTTCAAATTTTCAACACTGTAGTGATTATATTTTCTGTTATATTCAAACATTGTGTGTGCTTTCAATGGTGGCTTCCGTATTGATTGAAATATTACAAAAGATCGTGCGTCGTTTGTTCATCATATAAATAGAGGTATCTAGTTTTGAATGAGAAAAAACCTCATGATTTATTTATTTTAAAAGCAAGTCAGAGAGAATGTACTTTCCAATACAATTCTTAAAGGAAAAGAAAAAGAAAAAACGTATTTCTTACAGATATATCAGTTAAAAATTTTTTTTTACCTATAGTACTGAAAATTTTAACAAATTTAGAGTAAACATGCCTACTCTTGCTACGATAATGGAATTGCAGTTATATAGAAAATCTTCCTCAATGGCACTGATTCTGTATTATTCACCTTAAAATGAAAAAAATACAGCTACACGAAAACATGTATATTCTTAAGAGTTATTCTACGCTGGTTGAATTCGAGTTTGGACATAATATTAATGCTAGTTTTCTTAAAACTTTTTTAAAATAAGAAGCGTATAAAAGAAGAAATATTCAAAAAGGAATGTTTATGAGTTCCTGCATATTCAAATAAAAATACAGAAGATCAAGTAGCTTTTGAATTGTCTGTGTTTATTGTAGTTTTAACAGAGATACAAAAAATATAATTAATTACTTTTTATTGTCAATTATTAAAAGCAAGATATGTAGAAATATTCTAGACATCACAAATGGTTTACGCAAGATGAAAAATTTACTTTTGTCATCTGATATATATAGAATTAAAATCTCCGATGAATTGAACTTTAGAAACCCATGACAAATTGTGTAATCATCCAAGAAAAAAAAAAGCTCCCCTCCAATTTAAACTTTCACTAATTTGATTGTAGTTAAGCAAAACTGGTAGAATTTTTAATGATTCAAAAGAAACTAAGTTATGCTGCTAATTTATTAATTAACTAACTTAATCAGCACAAAGTAAATAAGTTATAAAATATCATTATACCGTTATCTGTAGTATTTTCTGAATGTAAGCGAGTTCATAAAAGTTTTAGCTTAAGCTTAGGTTGTAGCATTTAACTAGGTAAAATTATATTTAAAAGTTTCCAATTAACAAACGTTTGAAAATTTTTTCATGGATGTCGAATGAGTAACTTAAGCAGCCAAAATATTGACCTGGTAATCTTAAAAAACGAGGAAAATATGAATCATATGAATCAGCTGAGGGAAATAATTTAATGCATAATCAAACACCTTTGGAATTTTGAGAATATTTCTTTAAATAAAGATTGAATTCAAGATATATTTTGATAGTGATATTTTTTTAACAATTATCTATTTAATTTTGCAACAAATATAGTTAAAATAGTTATGTAAAACATTCCGGTTATGAGAAAATTGTGCTTAAAAGTAAAAAAAAAATATTTAAGTTAATTAATTTTATTTTATTATAAGTATTTATATAGATCTTTTAAGCCATTAATAATGAAATCATTTTCCTTCAGCAGCATTAAAGGAACACAGTACGATTCAATTGACAAAAATCGGTCAAAAATTCAAATTCAGTTTTTTATAGCCTAAGTTATTCTTTATATACATTCCTATAACCTCACAAGATTAGGAAACTCTAAAATTTTCAATAAGCACTCATAAAAAGAAGTATTGTATGAATACCAATCATGTCATCGCAAAACCCACATCAACTTTTGTTACACACAGTTTGACGACGTACTTGTAAATCAAATTTCAGGCGTGTTCGTAAATTTTTGTCGGAGCAGTAGCATCTTAAAATCACTTCATAAGTTTCAAGTTTTTTCTTTAAAACATTACATGACAAGCTATTCATGAAATTTTGAGCACAAAATGTATTTAATATAGTATACAAAACAAAAAAAATCTTGATAATCCTTAAATTGAAATTTTTTGCGTAAATCTTCCCATGCCCCCATAAATGTTGTAAAAGTTATTTAATGTCTGCAATTTTTGGTAATTAAACTCATTTAATTTAATTTCATAATTTAATATTTAACTTCATCTAATACATATGAATAAGCATAATACTCTTTATATATATTAGATGATTATTGAAGTTTTTATACAAAAACTAGTAATGAATTATACAGTTAATTAAATGATTTTGGTTGCATTAATGTAATGATTCTATATAAGCCTTCAAGAGGTATAATGGGGAAACTCCAAATCACATAATTTGATCTGATTAACCTGCTGGTTTAAAATTTTTGGTTGGTGAACTGTATTGCGTTGTGTAACATAAGGGTAACACTATCAGAGATTATAAATTAATTGAAAAATAAAAAGAATTTACTTTTACTGACACTTTTCGGATACTTCAGATTTTATTTTGAACAAGTATTTATAGAAAAATATTGCATCTGTCTCTCTGTCCTCTTTTCTCGAATTTCATTGCAAACTCGTGCATACCTTTTCTATTTTCTTTTTAGCATATGTTCAGATTTGTTTATGTCAAGTAAAGTTCTATTTTATTTTACTTTCTCTTATGATACCTTCAACCTTTCGAATCTTCACTACTGATAAATGAATCAGACAATTTGAGATATTTATATTTTGCTTTTTTTAGTAACTGAAATTTTATATTTAAGTAAAAAATAATAATGTAATCAATTTGATCGTCACCGGAAACATTATTAAAAAGCTTAGGCATTCTAATTCCTTTTGAGAAGTGTGTGTGTTTCTCCTTTCTTCCACACTTGCATATAGTATTGCTTTATCATTACCATTATAAAAGCCGGATTTAAGCATTTCTGCACCTTGGGCCAGAATGATAATCTTACATTAGTTAATATAATTATTTTACATTAGCAAAAAAAAAAAATTAAAATATGTATGATTATTTTTTGTTAAGGTATCCGACTACCCTAAAATTGTGAATTTTGCCAAAAATTGACAAATTTCTTTATGACTTTATTTCATAGACCATCTTATTAGCTTTACAAAAATACCAGGTTTATCATTTTCCGTTCACTAGAACAAAAACTACAATTGTTTTAGTAAAAGCAGATGACATTACTTTAAGCAAGATGCCACACTTTAAAACGAGTTTTACTCGAAATGTGATTTTTTGAAAATAATCGAACAAAGTTAGCGATTGCTGAAAAAGTTTTGAAAATAATTAACTGAAATTTTTTGTGTAAATTTCGTACAACAGTAGAAGTGTTTTAATCTTCAGATTTATTAATCACTGTTTTATTACAAAATTTACAGTCTCTTATGTGAATATAATCACTGTTTTCTTAAGCACTTTCATATAGTAACTGAGATAAAGTGCTCTAGCTTTTGTAAAAATGAAAATATCTCTTATCCTGAAAGTCATTTTGACAGTGAGTAACATAGCAATACATCAGAATTGAAAAATTGAAAAATTGTTCATAAACCTTTGGTGCAGAATGGGCCGCGTTTATGTTATTTTTTGTCAATTGTTACCAATTTTTTCCCATTTTAGTTATAATAATTTATTTTTCTCTTCTTAATTTTAGCATATTTTTCTTTAAATGTACTAAAAAAATCTAAAAACAGCAAAAAAATCCACATATCTCCATTTTTTTAAAAAAAAGTTGTCGCAACCAGTCGGATATCTTAAGTTTCTGACTACAACCTCTTCCTCAACAACTGTTGCCTCTGTAATCTATAGCCTAGGTTGGTCTTATGAAAATCTCATTCTAATCATTACACATGGTTTAAAATACATTTACAGTTTTTAAAAGTGCAATTGGAAGAAATTATATAAGAAAAGTGCCAATGAAATATATTCTTAAAATATGTTGCAACGTATATGAAATATCAAAATAGAAATGAAATGATGAAGTGAAATGGTACATGAAAGAATGAAAGCACAATTGTAAAAATGTAGAGAAAGGCACAATTTCAGTATTATAAGATCATGGGACTACTAAGCCCTTTCAAATATATTTTAGAAGCAGAGTAGAAAAAAAAAGGTTTTAAAATCTTCCTCCTTTAAATAGTGAGGACTTGTTTCAAATTCTAGGTTTCCATTTATCCCCAATTCGCATTAATAATTAATACAAAATTATTATATATATATATATACATATACAGTAGAACGTCGTTTATCCGAACCAATTGGGACCGGATACTGTTCGGATATGCGATTATTCGGATAACCGAAAACCGCATGTGAACCATGCAGTATATGAAACCTGACACTAAACGAATATTGAAAATCATCACAATTGGGAAACGTGCTTGAAGAAAAAGCAAAATAGGTGCAAAATGTCGCAATTTTCTCTTTATTGTGGAAAATAATCACTTATTTTCCTCACGCGAAACAACTGTTGAGCATTGCACAGTTCGAAAACGTATCCGGACTTTGGTTCAGATGTTTGACGTTCCTAATAATAAACGTTCGAATAAACGACGTTCTACTGTATGTAATTTAGATTAATAATAATATATACAAATAGTTATAATCCTAAATATCAATAGACAAAGTAGTAAGAAATATTAGCTACAGCTGTATAATAGCAATATCTTCGCCTCAGGAACCAAGAATGCAGGTTTAGACAATGTTTTGTAGTCAGCCTACCTTCACCTGTAATTTGTTTATATTACAGTGCTATAGGAAAAGGAGGAAGTACTGATTATAAAATATCTATCATTGATTAAAAAAACTCACTAATGCTGTTATTAAATAAAATAGTAACATGTGGAAAAATAATATAAACTGCTTACTTAATGTAAAAATTAAAAATAGTTTGTATGAAATATTGTTAAAATATATATGTGTGTGTGGTTACTGAAAAGTTGTTTGTCCCCAGTAATAAAGAGAAGAAAAGCGGATTATTTTATCGATTTCTTCATTAACATTGCACTAAAAAAAACTTGAGAGACATTAATAAAGATCTGCGTAATTTTGAGCAGTGATTAAATGCTTAAGGCGCCACCTCTATACTGATACCTTCTCAAAATTTGATCAACACGCCAATCGCCAATGTGATGACTTTGATACACCACAGATTTAAGGTGCTTCTGTCCCTTTACTCAGCAGATATTAATTATGCAACTAAAAAAAAACAAAGCCAACGGTGAGTTCACGTGTTTGAATCCAGAGACGATGTTTAACTCTGCTGTCTCAAATTATTCCCATAAATTTGCCTACATCTTTCTTAAGCTATTTTATGCTTGATGTTTTTGATTTCAAGATATTGATACTGAATTAGCATGAAATTATGTATGAATGCATGTATATGTGTGTGTAATAAAGAAGAGTCTCATATTTTTGTTCATACATTGTATCACTAAAAACTACACAAGATTGACTTAAGCGGAAACGATGTTCCTTTTAAAAAATTCCTTTGAACAATCTATTATTCTGCCACTAAAATATGATACAAAATTGACTCAGCCAATAAATAAAAAAATGATTGAAAAGAATAGTGAAATTCTTTTAAGCTTTGCTTTAGCACTTTGTAAAGACGGCAGAGTTTTTGAATACATGCCAAAAAAGGAATATTACATTAATGCGTTGATGATCTCTTCAAAACCCAAGCAAAGAAAAAATATATTTAGTTTCTGAAGTTTAGATAAACATAGTGCAAAATGAATTTCCAGAGAACAGCTTTGTAATGTTACCAGAAAATAATATTTACATTAATGCTATCTAATACTGTACAATACTAGATCGATTGTTATGGTTTTAATAGATAAGTTACAGGAAATTTACTAATATATATATATTTACAGTCGGACCTATATTAAAATAGTAACTAAATCCTGAAAAATCGTTATGTGGAAAATTCTTTCAAAAGATGTTCAGTATTTTTCTGTTCTTGGTTCCAGGAAAAAAATAGCTAAATAGAGATTCAGACAATGGAGGTTTGAATGTACATATATATAATTTTATCATAAAGGGAGAATTATTCCTGAAAAAAGGGATATTTTTTGTTTGCTAAAATTTAGCTTTTTAGATTCCATTATTGATATATCAGAGCATTTGTGATGAATAAGGAATCATTTTAAAAGAAACCTTCTATTTTACGAAGACAAAGCAGACAACAAGCGGGCAAAGGCAGACAACAACAAACACTTACAAAAGACAAGTAACAACTGAATGCTAAAAAAACTACATCAGGCACTACACCCAATCCATTATTTTTGCACTGAGAATTTCACTTTGAAAAAAAAAATTCAAGAATTTTTAATGACACCTGATTAGTTGAAAGTTTGTAAGGTGTCCATCAGTGCCTTAAATCGGTAAATGCACAGATGCATATCAGTTAGGATTGTAGCTATTGGCTGCGATATATTTTTTGACTACTTAATGCGATATCTTGAAGAGTTCAGGACCAAAAATCATTTAAAATGAATGATATATATATAAAAAACACAGTCAACTCTAATCAAACTCAATAATACGCAAACCTCTCACTAATTCGAAATATATCCTCAGCCCTAGAAAAACTCTTGATATTTCGAACTAAAACAATACCTTTTGGTACACTCGATATTTCGAAGTAAAATCTGTGGCTGACCAGACTACCAAACGTGATAAATTGAAGTGATCTTATAAAGCTCTCGACAATTCTAACACTCACTAGAATCCTGTAGAAAACAGGTCTCATCTTATATATTTTGTGTTGTTTCTGCTTGTCTCCCTTGTAACGTAGTCCCTTTGATGACCATCAGAGCTGACTCCTATAACTCTGACAGAAGTTAAAGGGTCACTAAACAAACTACGCCACTTTTTTTCTTTAAAATCATGTGGATGCGGACATTTTTCAATCTTCATTTATTCTAGAAAAATCTATTGACAAAGTTATATTGAATGCCATAAAACAAGAAAAGATAACAGATTTTTTCGTCAAAAAATTATTATGTACAGTATATATTTTTAATAGTTGTTTTTAATCTATAAATATATTCTTTTAATATGGGACTTTTAACGTTTGCATAATATTTATACTGGATATAATATGTACATTTAAAAAAATACTTTTAAATAATTTTATACATTTGTGCAATTGTTGCTTTATTACATAGTTTCAAATTTAAATGTGTTAGAAAAAATTTCACTTCATGTATTTTGAGAGTTTTTTCCCACTCTTCTGATAATTCGAAGTTTCTCATTGGTCTCTTCAACTTCGAATTATCGATATATTATATATATATATATACATGTAAGATTAGTAGATGGTTATGTATTTTTTGTGGATTTCTGATTTCAGGAAAACTTTTCTGAATTAATTTTCCACTTTTTATTGATGATCACATATACATATAAAAGTAAAAGGACATCCATATTGGTATTTCACAGTTATTCACACAACAGGGAATGGTTAGCAAGACAAAGACACGAAGACATGCCGCAGTTGGTGATACATATTGAAAACGAAGATAACGAGATTGATTGAAAAGAACTATCAATTTTTATACTGAGCGGTGCAGGTCACATGACTCCTTCCAATAGAAGCCACGATTGGTCAGAAGACAGCGTCCACCAGTTTCTGACGCAACCTTACTATTCGATTACGATTAAAATCTCGACCACGCGGAGAAGCCAGTTAAAATAATAAACCGCTGGGCCAAATGTTTAAAAGTTATTAGAAATGATATTTGAGGGAATTATTACAAACACCCCCATATATATATATATATATATATAGTTGCGTATATTTTCTATAGATCTAACATTAATTTATGTATCCAAATGACAGAAATTTGTTTTTGAAAACAGTAATAAAAATTATCATTGTGTATCTATATTCTCATAAAAATTGTGTATGGTACTTGTGTTAAAATTTATCTGTATATATAAAAACCTGAATATATTTTTCTTGAAGAATAATTTTTAGAATTAAAACATTAAGCACAATTCTTCATATTAGTTCAACACATTTTGAGAACAGAAGATAATAGCTGAAGTTATTTTTTTATTTTAAATTTCAAATTGAGTGGATTATTTCTGCTGAATGCTTCAGTACTATCAATATTTTTATAGAAACTTCAGTAAAATGTCACGAACGATATGACGTGTTGAGGTATTAATATGCATTTTATCTGTCTAGGATCTAAATCTTCACATGTTGCCATGATGTGGAGCTATTTAATTGCGTTTGTGGCTCACACATGTTTTTCAAAAGTATGAAACAAGGTTAATATCTTCTATATTAATTTAATGAGAACGGTAATAAACAATGAATCTGTATGAAAATATTTTTTGTTTTAGTTCAAAAAATATTATGGATAGTAATATGGTCATTATATATAAAAATAAACAACTTCAAAGAATATAATTGTTTATCTGTACTTATATCCAAAACTATTTATGTATTTTAATTCAACAACCGTTACACACTATATTTTGAATTTGAATGGTAAATGGCTTTGTCTACGCAGAAACAAATGTAAAATGAATAAGTTTTATGCGGAATAAAAACTAGAAATATTAGAAATGTAAGTTTTTGAATTTTCTGCCCCATATTAGCTTTTCGGAAAAGTATTTTTACCTTATTCAAAGTATATTTTGAAAGTAGGATGTATAATTCAACCAAAGAAATTTTATATAAAGAAAATAAATCACACAATAAAAAAATTCCATACAATACACATAAAATAAAATTTGACTTATAAATAATGAATGAAAAAAAAGCTAATTGTTCCCAGTTTGAACCTTAAATTTCCTTCTTTGAGAAGCATTGTAGTACTTGGGTATATTAAAGAGAAGTAGCAAAACTCTTAAGCCTTCAATAGATATTCTCATTAATCATCCACTTCTTTTAGTACCCTAGATGATTAGGATAGGCCTTTTTCAAGAAACCTTGTCTTTTCAAGGAGACGAAAGAAAAAAAAAACTTAATGTCGCGTAAAACGAACAATATCTCAAACTACTTAAAGGGTCAAAAAATTTTTCATCATTTAAAAAGTTATTTAAAACTTTAAGCAATTTTACCAAATTGATTGATAACTTTCTGATGAAAAATATAATGCCGCAACCCTTTAAAGAAATCTTTTAAAAGGAAATTATTTTTAAAAAAAAATTACTTTGTAAAGAAATATAAAATTAGATCATATAAAATGAGGAGAATATATGGATAAAAAAAAGCTTATACATATATGCCTATGGTATGCAAATGAAACTCTTAGAAATTTAAACGAAGCGTGTGTTTTTGTAAATATATTTGATTAGCTGTACAATTCGTATGTTTCCAAAAATTTTGTTTAATGCTCGTGCATTTATATGCACTTCTTTTCAAAAGAAACGCTGCTAAAATAATTAGTTCACCTCGACAGTTCACGTGTAAATTACTTTGTAACATATGCAAATAATTTAATTTTCAATATCAATGATTATTACCTTTATTCATAGTTTGAATTTTTATTACGAAATTGGTGTTGAGTGCCAATAATTACAGACGTTTACCTTTTTTCTATTTGCATCATTTAAGTTTCCTAGTGACACAACGAATAATACCTTTTTGACATTATAGAAGCTTTATATTCGCTTACACGACTGCTTCAAACGTGATAGCATAATCTACAAATGAGATGTTGGTTGGTCAAAAGAAAAATAAACCACACAAACACACATCACCGTAATTAAATTTGCACCATAGGAGCATGAATATACAAAGATGCTGAAAGGAATGGCGGTAGCAAATTCACAAGCGGAATGAAATGCTGTAAAAAATTAAGGTGTCCGACAACTTTAAAAAAAATAGAGATATGGGTTTTTTGTTGTTGTTCTTTCTAGATTTTCTTAGTACTTTTTAAGCAAAATATGCTAATATTAAGAAGATAAAGATGAAAGATTAATACTAAAATGGGTGAACATTTACAAAAAATAACATAAACGCGGCCCATTCTGTGCCATAAGTTTATGAACAAATTTTCAATTCTTCAATTTTGATGTGTTGCAATGTTATTCATTTTTTAAATGATCTTCAGGATAAGAGATATTTTAATTTTTGCAAAAAACTAAAGCAATTTATTTTAGTTATTATATGAAACTGCTTAAAAGGACAGTGATTATATTAACATAAGGGACTGTAAATTTTATAACAAAACAGTCATTGATAAATATGAAGGTTAAAATCTTCTACTATTATACAGAACATACACAAAATATTTCAGTCCATTATTTTTAAAACTTTTAGCAATCGCTGTCTCCGTTTGCGCATTTAAAAAAACACATTTTGAGTAAAACGCGTTTTAAAGTATGACATCTTGCTTAAAGTAAGGGAATCTGCTTTTATTAAAACACTTGTTGTTTTTGTTCTAGTGAACGGAAATTAATAAACTTGGTATTTTTATAAAGCTAATAAAATGGCCTATAAATTAAAACCATTAAAAATTGTCAACTTTTGGCAAAATTCATAATTTCTGGGTAGTCGGATACCTTGAGTGCATGAAAGAGTTGCAAGTTCAGATGATTTTACGACAAACAATACCTCGACATCATTTTTGTCCACTATTCAACGTATTACAGTCTGTTCCGTGCAACATGTGGTACCTTTCACTATCTCATGGAGATTTGATTGTGGTGTTGTCACATTTAGAGTGGTCAATAAAACGACTGCTTTTAGTCTCACATTATCGCTGGGATCCTTAAGAGAAGAACTGAAGTTGATCATTTCAAATGCTAACAGATTGCCCTTTCGTAGTTACAGCGATTGTCTTCGAGCAGATGACAAATGGATCCGAGTGTGGAGGAGATCGGTCCAAAAGTCCAAATCAGTTTTTTTACAGAGGCATACAGCCAACACCACTGATGTAATGATATGAAATGCAGAGTCTTAATACAGTAAGTTGCCTCTAGTAGTCTAGTGCTATTTTTTCTGAGCCTATCGATATAGTGATGACATCCCTTAATATAAAAGCTACAAAAGTGGACTATAAAGTATTTACTACTTTTCTTTGGACATGGACGTTCGCATATACTGACGACTTTCTGAAACATCGGTATCTCTCAAACTTGCTACATTTTTTTGTTCCAACCATTTTTTACTACAGCCAAAGCAGCATGTTTGCTTCTAAGTGGGTGTCAGCCAAAATTTAATGAATGTACCAATTTTCCCGTTTGAGTCCAATCAGCATGCCCCGCTTAAAACCATTTGTTTGTTTGAAATGCCTCCACTGGCTGCAACCGTTCAGTCTCTGCTATTGCAAGTGTCCTCTGTGACAAGAAAAATTATTTTTCAGGTTTTCCCAGCAGAAATAATTAGATAGAATTGCTCATTCTTCAGGTTCCTAATCAAAGTGTGTCGGAGAACTGCGCATTTCACATCATATGCTTAACTCGGGGAGGCAGTCTACCTTAAAATTTGAGTAATTTTCTCACCGCTTACCTTCTTGGTGATGCATTTTCAGTGTCATGTAGTATGTATACAAATTTTAAAAGTGAGATATTTTAGAATCTGGTAAACTGTGCACTTTAAATTTAAGAGGTCTCAGGGGTGTTAGTTTTGTCTCGAGAGTTGAAAATATAAACAATTTTGATTAAATATAATTCATTGAGGTTAAAATAAAATAACTTGATTTTTTACACGTTATATATATAAAGAAATTATGTTTCAAATTTTTTTAAATGTTTAAATATAACCATAATTTCAAAGTTATAAGCATAAGAAAATCAGGAACATTTCTGTAAGAAATATTCATTAAGTTTTACGATATTTTGTGATATGTTTTATTGATATTTTTAAAAATAGTAGCTCTAATTAGTAGCAAAAAGATGGTTTGCAAAGTTAAATATATCCTTATTATATACACACTGTAATACAAACATAATAGTAAATAGTATTTTTAAAAATAAAAAAAAATTACATTAAAAATTTTTTTTAAAACTTCAACAATTTTACGATTTTTTGAAATATAAAAAGAACATGTAATACTCTAAAATTATGTAGGATTTATATAAATAGTATGTTTTTTTATGATTCTATGAAATTTTATACATCAAATGCAATTATTTTAGTCCCTATCATGCGCAATGTAAAATTTACTTAATATTTATTACAAAAATGCTTCTTATATTCATAGGCTTATAAATTTTAAAATTATTATTTTATTTTAAAATTTTTTACTTTTTTGAATTTTTATTCTTTTATTAATAATGTGTAAAATAATCGAATTATTTAACTTTAACCACAAATAATTAAATCTAGTAAAATGTGTTCACATCTTCAACTCTATAGACAAAACACCCCTGAGATCTCTTATCATCTTACTTCAAATAAAAAAAATGAGCGGGATTTTATTCAACTATGTAGAGTTTGTTGTAATTTATTGCAGTTAAGTTATCAATATTTTAAAAGTAATTTCAAAGTTTGAAAAGCTAAATTGCGTTTAAAAAATAGTAAGACTTCTGTACTATATTTATTTAATAAACATTATACAAATCAAGAACTTATGCTCTTAAGCTGACATGCTTTTAGGATCTGTTACACAAAATAAGATGACGTGTTATTTTTATCTAATGTTTGTTTTTGGTAACTAGTATATGCATGTACATAAGAACATAATTTATTTTCTTTTGGAGGAAGGAAATTCGATAAAGTTGAGAAAAAAGATATGTTGCAGAAGCATATTGCTCTAAAATTAGGAAACAATAAAATTAAAATCTTCAATTTTACGTCTAAATTCATTGAAAGTAAAAGTAAACAAAAATTCAATAAGGGAAATGAAATAAAAATATTTTATTTATGAATTAAAATTTAAAAAAAATAAAACCTGATCTAAAAAATGAAAAATAAAATGCATTAAACTCGAATAAAATGATATTTGTTGACACAACTTGTCCTTATCATTAATTCGAAAATTATCCACTATTATTCCATTTTTGAAAATTCCGCCACAAATGATAAACCTTAAAGAACGAAACTAGAGACTAAAGTTATTGTTTCGCTAATTCAGACGCATAACTTTTCCTTGGAACATGAGAATGCCATTTCACCTCAATATTTTTCAATTACTTTGAGAATGTAATTAGTTTAAGAAAATCCTTGATGCTGAAATCTACTTAAAATATTTATTGTATCTGCTCATTTTAACGGCGTATATTATGAGTCTAGTCAAAAGTCCGTAGGGATTTAAGTACTTAGCGTGAACTTTTATTCCCTACTGCGCATTTCAGATTATTTTGCTTAATTCTTGGATTTTCTGAATGGAGGAATAACTAAGTAGAAATTTTCCAAAAATATAAAATTATCAATTAAAAGAATATATAACTTTAAAGTTAAACTTTCATGAATGAATAAAATAATTCTTTTGTTCTGTTTCAAAACATATCATACTACCTGGATATACTGAAACTTTTTGGACTACGTTAGCGTTACCTAATTGATTTAATAATTAAAAAGTTTCAAAATAATTTGCATACAATTTAGAGTTTTATTTGAATTTATTTACGATCATAGGATTTCGTAAAGAGATAGCGAGATACTTTTTAAACAATGTTGTAAATCACGCTTATTATTTCATCAGAAGAAAAAATAAGATTTATTTAGAAATGGACTATATACACGTACACATATGCATTGGGCGTCTCAAAAATTCGTGGCAGGTCATTAAAATTGAAGTAGGTGTATCTGAATGGAATTTAAGAAAAATAATTTCTGATGAGGATGGACGTTTTGGTAAATATTATTTTGATTTAGATAACAGGGAGCAGAACACATTTGAACGGATTCCTTATTATAATGCATTGACTTTGTAGGCAATTAAGTACATTGCAAATAGTTGAACAATATGATTTTAAATAAAAAACGTACAATCCTTAAGAAGAGCATGATTTGATAATACACTTTCTAATTTAAAATGTACTTTTTTTTAAATTTCATTCAATCGATATTGGAATATTTTAATGCTAGTTGCTATTATATGATATAACTCTCTGATGTGTCTCATAACAGTAACTGAATGGCGGATATTTTAAAATACTCTAAAATCATACTTCACCCTAGTACAAGACTGCTATAGTTAATGTACAAAAATCAAACTTTTCAATAAAATTATTTTTTATAGATTTATTTTTTATAATAATTTATTTTCAATTACTACAAGGGGTGATCAAATGAAAAGGTACGAAACGACAGAAAAATGAAACAGTTAAATATTTGCATATTCCGCCAAGGGAGAATGTAGCGAGACATCTCGGGATGCCATTGGAGACTCTGACTGGGATCGGATCATGCGCGGGTGCCCGCATGCGCAGGAGAGAGCAAAGGCTCTTATAAAAAGCGGCGTCCAAATGATGCGAGCACAGAATTACTCGAGCACAGAAAAAGCATTAACTCCGATGTGTACTGTGAGACACTCCGACGCCTACGCAGGTCCATCAAGAACAAAAGACCGGGGCTGCTCACGGAGGGTGTGGTTCTGCTCCATGATAACGCGCGTCCACACGTCTCCAAAGTCACACAAATGGAACTGGACAAGTTCCAATGGGAGACGTTGGACCATCCGCCTACAGTCCGGACATGTCACCCTGCGATTTCCATGTGTTTGGTCCACTGAAGAAACACCTGAAAGGAAAGCGCTTCAACTCGGACGACGTACTCAAGGACACTGTGAAGGACTGGGTCTCGTCACAGCCACAGGAATTCTGGGAACAAGGAATCCTGCGGCTTGTTCATCAGTGGGATCGTTGTGCTCAGGCCTATGGTGCATATTTTGAATAAAGTCTATATTTGTACCCACCGTGTCGTTTCGTACCTTTTCATTTGATCACCCCTTGTATATACAGACTGCACTCTAAGATTAAAACTGTCCTGAAAATTGATTTCTAAGATACTATTTTCTAACAATGATAAATACATACAGATTTCATAATCTTTATAATCATCTTTACATACCTAATAAATGGTATCCAATATTTAGAAAAAGAATTTTTCTTCCATAAATATTTTCGAAACATTAATAACATCAAACACATAAGTGCATCAAATTGCATCCAAATTACATCTTTCATTTAAATTGTACATATTTAAAGTATAACAATAGGATTTATAATTATCGGTAAAAGTTTCTGATCATTATTTTTAGTCTTCAAGACCAAATCTTTGATTATTTATATTATTCAATAAATATTTTGTGCCTACATTTCATACTAGCAAGCGCAAACTTAAAGAAATTTCAACACCATAGCTGTTTGTAAGCTCATAGCATTATTTGATATGAACGTAAAATTAAAAATACTTGTTTTTTATAATGTACATAAATATTTTTAATATTAATTATTAATATTAGACATAAGCAATTTCAAGTTTTATATATATAAAGATATTTCAACTCCTGAATTTTATTTAAAAGATTAAAATAGCCGAAACTAAAAAAAGAAGAAAACACACACACAACAGCAGTACAATTATAAAATTTGTCAAAACAAATACGGGAAATATAAAACTTGAAACGACCCTTTTTTCTTTCTATTCAAGTGCAGGTGCACAATCATTTGATATCATAATCACGCAATCATTATCCGTAATATTAATCTTTAATGAAATACAATTATGTTTAATGCATTTTCTTTGTTAATGTGATGATGATTAAAAGATATCTAGAGCAGCAGCTGTTTCGAAAATAACAGATAGCGAAAAAAAATCAGAGTATTGCCAATACTTTTGTTGCTAAAATGAAAGGTATAGTATCCCCCTGCGCATTCCAAATTGATTTACAGATAGTTTCCAAAATCGTTTTTCCGTTATTACCCACAATTCGATGCGTGGGTCGGCAGAAGTCGAAAAATGTTTCATTACAGCCCAAATCTCGGTGATCGGAATGTGGCAGTCGATTCTTTTCAGAAGAATCACCTTCACTTTAATTAATGACAGTCGAGAAAATAGTTTTCCTCGTGCGAGAGTGTTTACTTAAAGTAATGAGTGGCATCCGACTCCTTTGATAATCTTCATCAACCTGGCACGGGCAAATATTTCAGGAATTCGCGAAATCCGCCTGTTCGTGTAAACTTTATATTGGCTTTCGGGTTTCGAGTTTTGGTGAAAGTAAACTCAGATTTTTGACATTTCTGGAGAGGGGTTTCTGAAAGTTGAATGGAATTGCCGCGGGGTTGTAAAAATGAAACTTCTGAAAATGTGCTTTGGGTTTTTCTTTTTCCCGAATAGTTCATTTTGCTGATGATAATATTTTTCTTTCTTTCTTTCTAAGAAACGAAGTAATATGATACTGCTTTTGATTTTGGAATAATTTTGAATTTTACTGTCAGGTTACAAACTCTCAATTTTACGTTTTTTGAAAAGTTATGATTATATATTCGGGGTGGGAATTACGTCAATCGCAATCGACGGGTGGACCACCAAGACATTTTGGAGTGACCGCTTAAAATTTTTACCGGTTAATAATTATAAACGGAAAATTCAACATTGTCTGACAGCACGCAGACTAAACTTTCCACTGACTATAACTACGAAAACTAACTTCAGATAAAAATATTTTATTTATTTAATGCATTTTGAATTGTTTCATAATAAATGTATCATTTGTTATAATTATATTTGGGGCTATTATTACTAAGTTTGTATCGCGTTTTGCTTTAAACTCGGTTTTAAAAGTGTTGTTTTTATATTTTAGTTCTGTAAGTAAGTACATATTCCGTAATTATTATTAAGTTTTTATTATAACCTCTTTTCTTACCTCATCACATCTACTACATTGGGCAGTAGTGTACACAAGAATTTTTAAAGCGAAGGGGATCGAGGGTTGGAGGTCTACCATTCTTGTATCATACCCCAATACAGACATATTTTTTTCTGATTTTTTCGATTGTCGGGAACAAAAAACAGCAGAAAATAAATTACTGAATTGATAATTAACATTAATAAATAAAAAAAATACTATTATCAAATACTTAATTACATTTACATGGACTATATACATGGGACTATAATGAATCGAAGAAAATGAAGGGTTATGAGAAGAAGGGTCCGGACCCGTGGACCCTTCCCCCGCCTTTGTGTGCGTCATTGACAAGGGGTGGACCGCAACTCTTTGAAAATATTAGAAGTAGCCCGCACTCTGGAAAAGTCTGCCCACCCCTGGTATATATGAATTAAGCTATAAAGAGTACTGAATTATTAATTTTTTCAAAATTTATCTTTGGCTTATATATTAGAGAAAATAGTATTATACTCAGACAAAAAAATACACGATTTAATTATTTACAAACATTATACTTTGCTAAAATCACATTTCACTTAATGGTATATTATTTATTTATGATTAAATTCGAAAAATGTACATGTTTTGGTTTAATATATATGTAATAATTCACCATTTCAATTTTCTCTCGATTAATTTATGTAATTCATAATGATCTTGAGTACACCAAGATTTCACGTGATAATTATTATTTTAGATCAGAACCCCTTATACCGATAATGTTAAAAGGGCCATTTTTGATGTGCCTTTTCTCAAGAACTATAATAGATATATGTTTGAAATTTTGTATAAAAGTAAAATGCATCTTTCTTATTATACTAAAATGAGTTTTTGCTTAATTTCGAATTTTTTATTAATTTAAAAAATATTGCATTCAACATAGTGAATTTTGTCACCTTTTTCACACAAAAAAAATTTGTAAAAAATAAACTTTTGAGTTTTTCACGAAAATCTCATTTTAGTTTATATTAGCATACGTTATATATATGTCATACAAAATTTACATGTATATGGAAAGTAGTTTCTTTGAAAAGGTACATCGAAAATAAAAAATTCAAATTTTGAGAAAATCACATTGTTAACGTAAAATTTCCTCCCCATCAGAACATTTTACCCTATACTCTAACTAATCCATATTTTTCAATACCTCATCATGCTCTCTTATCCTTTTAGGTCATTTTAGTTTGCTAATCTTTTTTGCTTTTTTTTCTCATCAAGAAAATTTTGCTTTAACAACCAACAATTTTCGAGGCATTTCATAGCCTATCTTGTACATTTACATTACTCATTGTGCAGTTTTTATAAAATTTGTAGTTTTAATACATTATATATATTAAATGATGATATTTCATCACATTTACCTAAAAATTTACTTATATAAGCATAAATATTTATTTGACACAGAAAACATATCACTTTATTCACACTATCATTTTAAATACTACCAAGTTTGAAAGATTTTTGTCCCCTTCTTCACCAAGCAATCGGTATTTTCATTCCCATCAATGCCACAGTGTGCCGGAATCCATTGCATGGTAATTTCTATATGGCATTGAAGTACATAGCCAATTAGCAGTTGACATTTGAGAATATCCTCGAACAAAGGTGCCTTGATGGAAGATATTTATTGGAGGGCCGCCCTTGAATCACACAAAATAGCTACTTTTCAAACACGATCTGTGTGGCAAAGAAGTTGAGATAGAGCAATATGTATAGCTGAAATTTCGGCATCAAAAGCAGTGCTGTGAATTCCTATTGGTGTGTAGAGGGAGAATAGGTTGCAGCAAACTCCAGCAACTGCATTACTGTAATCTATCAACTTGGAACCATCCGTGTAAGTGTATATAGCCATTCTTCTTCAGGGTATAAGGAATCCAAAGTCTCTAAAGAAAAGATCTTTACGATTTGGCTATCTGTTTCTTTCTTTTCGACCTCATGGAGCAGCTCTGTTGAAAGTGCAAAGTCATACCTTCAGAGAATAACATATTTTAAAACATTTGAAAATATTGTATTTGAATATCTGTCTATTGCAGGCATCCATTAGTATAAGAAATAACCACTTTAGAAAGCGATACGTGCATTTGTGAAGTTTGAATTAGTGCAAAATCCAGATGGACGCATACAAGGGCGTCCGTAACATTGAAGGGTAGATTGAGATGAAGGTGCTTAGCGCAATTGTAACGGCGAAAGGGTTAAACTAAATCAAATATATCCTTCCGTTTATTTCAATTTCTATAGCTGGAAATACTTTTTAAGATTATAATTAAATAATGAGCTTAAAATGTGAAAAAGTATTTTTTTTTCAAAAAAATGTAATTACAAATGTTTTTATCCAGTACAAGTAAAAAATATATGCTACTTCTGATAAAAGCAATCTAAATTACACTTATCAGAAAAAAGTATGCCAAAAATTAAGCAAACAAATCAAATAAACCCACATACATACACATGACACATTTTAAAGGACAAACATCTCGATTCATACTTTTAATAAATCCTTTTTTAAATTGTGAGGAAAAACTAAATTCACACCATACATTTAATCAGATTAATTTCGATGAAACCAGTTACAGTGTTTATATCATATATAATTTTTAGAAATAAGAGATATACGTAAAACGCACCAGATATCTTTATCCTTTATTTCAGGAAGAAAGTAGCAAGAAATAAAGAAAAGGCATTAATCAAGCATGAAATTACGCTCCAGTAAACAGATTACAGTATGGATCGCTAGAATGAGCTGAAGAATGTCAAGTATTCTTACAAGCTTGTTTGTGAATAATGTAGTAATAAGGTTACTAAATGAAAAGGAATGTATCGGTTGTAAGAGAAAAGGACATTGGTTTATTTTAGATTGGCTTAAAATTCTGAAATAATTATTCATTTTTCATTTAGTTTTAGAGAGAAAAATAATATAAGCACTTCTACTATTTTTAAAATTAACTCAGTTGTATTTATACATTTTAATCTTGAAACATTGGACCATCGTATGCTTTGTACTATTTTTAGTTCCGTAATGTGCAGTTTTGAATGAAAAATTACTAATCACACTTGGTCTGAAAATTCACATAAAATTCTATTCTCAATTTTATAAAGAAATTTGTGACCGATGAGTGCTAAAATTGATATGTTTTTATGATATTTTATTTTCACAGTTTAATACTACTATTAATAGCTAGTGATGAGTTTAACATATTTGTTGATATGAATGTTCAAACAAAGGAAGGAAATTAAGAAGAAAGTGCATTTTTTTTAAAATTAACTAAAAAACATAAAAAAAACATTTATAAATTTTGGAAAGATTATTTTAAATAAATGATTTGTGTAATTTGAAAATAAGAGACTTACTGAACTTAAAAGTAAATGTCGGTGCCTTCTAGAGAAAATTTTTTAAAAAAAGGAGTGTGTGAAGCAACAAATTAAAACCAATTAAAAACTAATAGAAATTAAATAGTTAAATTTTATAACAAATCAATCATATTTAATTTATTGAAAATGCATGCTTGAGGAAAATTAACCGGATAGTCATGACTGGAACAATAACCAATTAATTACTTAACATTCTTAATTATTGTTATGCTGTATTTTTATTTATCAAAAATCGTTACGCTGCAAATATTTAAGGCTGTTATAATTAGAAATATGAATAACGATATTGCAAAACGTTACTTTAATTACATGAAAATCAAGATATAGTCTTTTATAAAAACCTTGTTATTTAATTAATTATCCATAATACTCAAATATATATCATTAAAATATGTAGAAAGTGGGTTATTGATTGTGTTTATTTGGGTTCAGATAATTAGGATAAAAATCAACATTAGGAATATATTTGCTATAGAAAAAAATTAAACCAGCAATATATCTAAAATATAAAAATCATTATTAAAAACATTTTTTTCAAAAAAAGTTATTAATATAAATTAACTAAACAGCGTCCATCTTGTGGTAAAAATAATTGATTTACACAGACTATTATAAAAATTATCATATTTTTTTCTTTAGTATTAATTCAATAAGAGCAGAAAATTTGTAAATTTTGCAATAATTAGGTTATGATTTCCGTAATTTTTTATAAGAGATTAATTAAATCAGTAGTATCTATGGAGTAGTACCTTCTAATTAAATCAGTAGTATCTATGGAGTTAAAATATATAAATCTCAACAACATAACTATGTATAAATATATTTTTCTAAATTTTGTTCTTTGCTATTTTTATAATATGGCTTCAACACTTAGTATTTTCAAACATATTTTATAATAGTCCATTGGAAGTTATGATGTAAGTTTTAAAGCCACATTGGCAATTGTACAAAATTTAATAAGATTTTTTTAGAACGCAGGTGTTAAAAATGAAGGTGTGATGTATGCTTATTTTTTAATATTGTACATGTAGCTTCATTTCTAAGTAAAAATGCCCTTTCATTTAATATTTTTATTTGATACTTTGAAATTAAAATAAATATGAAAACAAATATCAAAGAAATGTTATTTATTCATTCAGTTTTATAAAAAATAGTTCAAAACCTATTAATATGTGTGTGTGCGTGATTTCAAAGTTATAACCAATTTCTTCACTTCAAACTTATACAGGACTACCAGTGGGAAGCAACTGAGTTAAAATATTAACATTAGTTCTTATTTAGATTCCTTTTACTCCGAGGCTTTTAAAGAAAATGCGTTCATGAACCTATTGCTATTATATGAATATGCATTGGAAACCATTACCATATTTTAACATATCTTTGAAGTTCTAAAGAAATATATTGCGCCTTATGGATATATAATACCCATTATAATGTCACGTGAAAGAAGAAATAATCCGTAAATGTTGCATTTTTATTCTAAAAGTCCTCTAAAAACATTGTTACTTTTTTCACATAATAAATAGAAGCGATATCATTTTCACAATGCTACATTTATTCTACCAATTACAGTTAAGCTTTCTCAACTTTCGAAAATGATGGAATAAACTTAGTAGAAAAAGGCTCTTTTGCTCGTTACACAGAAATTTGTTCAATGAAGTTATTTATCTTTTCTTTTTATTTTTTCATTCCATTTTAAGTTGAAAAATACACTTTTACTCATCATCATACGGAAGAGTGTCTTTCATAAATTACACATTCATCATTGTTTTTCTTTTTTTAGTCCCTATCGTTTTTCTTTATTTTCAATATTTTTTCTCAATTGCCGTCTGTTTTGCTTGACTGAATCGCTTCGAATCTTCTCAGAAGTTATCGAAACGAGAATTGTGATAATATTCTTTGAAATCGATAGATTGTGGACGAGCATAGATGATGGAAGGAAATAAGAAATGCATTAACTTGACGAATTGCATTGCTCGAGCATGACGAAAAATAAGCCCTTTTGTCATGTTTCATTCGTAGGAGAAAAAAAGAAATTTTCTTTTATTTCCCATAAAATATATTAAGATTAAACATTTTTCAATTCTTTTTTCGATACTCAAATTATTTTATAATGCATATAAAATTTTACAAATCTCAATAAATTTTCTAGTTTTCTATTATGTTTATTTTTTTAAATAAATACGAGAGTCTCTCAGAAAATTTTGAGATTACTCCTAGGTTTTTAAACTTATACTTATAAACTTTTAGGAGTGTTCAAAGTAGTCTCTTCCAGCATCAATGCACTTCTGCAGACGAACTTTCCACCAGAGATTAAATGCCTAAAACCCTTAATTTCTTGGAATTGATGAAAAATGCATTTATAGCCACATCAATCTCTTCTTCTGAATGAAAAAGAAGTCCACGTAAGTTCTTTTTTAGATTAAATGAATAGCCAAAAGTCACACATAGCTAGATCCGGAGAATAAGGTGGATGATCTATCACTTTAATTTATTTTTGTTTAGGAAACTTAACTGTTAATCTAGCTGTATGGGAAGATGCATTGTCATGGTGAAGTATTAGTCCCTAAACATTAACTCTTGGAGAATTTCTGGAAGACTTTTAGTAGTATACCAGTTTGCTGTTACTGTCTTCTGTCCTTTCAACTTGATGACTTTGACCAAAACCGTACTTCTGAAGTTACGACATACATTATTGTTTTCATTGCTCGTTGTCCTTTCACCATAGTTGGCGTGGGATCATTTTCAAATACCATACTTTGCTTTCTTGACATGTTGAAACGTCAATAAACGGTACATACACGCATTTCATTCCCCGTTACATTTTTAGGAATGATGTGATCTCCACCATTATTTAGCAATTTAAGGTTTTTGTGCTGAATCTGACATGCTCCTCCTTTTTTTTATGCTCATTTAGATTATGGGAAATCCAACGGAAAACTGTATTTTTTTCATATGTAATACTACACGATAATTTAGTGTATGGATGCGGATTTAATGTTATGTTCCTTCTGTATCATTTGATAAGTACAGCGATTTTCAGCCAGTAGCATTTTTCGTATGATCGACACATTATTCGGGATTACTGCCGACCACGGCATTTCTGTGTGTTCTTCATCCTGGAGAGAATTGCGACCACTGCAAAATTCTTTAAACCATCTGAATACAGTAGCACGACATGTTCACCAAATGCTAATTGCAGCCGTTGAAATCATTCCTCTGGATTTAAGCCATCTTTAAAATCATAGAGAATTATAGCACGATAATGTTCTCGCGTCAAACTCCATTTTCTCTTCTGTCTAAACTTTATTCTACGCTAAGCAACTTGAAGTAAGTCAGTAAAAAGTCGTCTGTTGTGCTAAAATAATTTGTGTTTTCAAATTAAACCGTTAGTTTTTTTGCAACTTCTTGTCTGCGTGTATCTCAAATATTTCAGTGCTGTCCTAATATTACAATTGTCCACCATAGGAATATTTTATGCATGTTTGTTTCGTAAACAAACCATTTAGAACCCCCCAAAAAAACAAGACAAAATGTTTTTTTATTATTATGCAACCACACATCCCTTAAAATCTAAATCTAAATAAGATAATATGTAGCAGTAAGAAGTGTAATTATTTTAAAATTATTCGTACAAAATGTCTAATTATCAGTGATATAAAATTCTTATAAAATTATTAGTTATATGTAATCTAAAATCTGTAGTGTATTTAAAAACACATGGTATATTAATGAGAAGCGAAAATTAATAAGTTTAAGTAAAAGATAACTACTAAAACATTTAAATTATTGTCGGTATTGGATATTCTTTTTAGGCTGGATAAATAAATATTAATGATGGTTAACACACTGAGTAAAAGAAAACAAATAATATTTAATAAATCAATGCAAAATAATATTAACCATGATATGAAAGCAGTATTAAGCAAAAATGTTCTAAAATGAGATCAGATATTAATTTAAATATTTTATAATAACAATTTTACTATCAATATATTGGCAAGTTTCTTTTTCTTTTTTTTACATTTTCTATACGAAATAAAACAGTTTCGAATAATAATATTTTTTTTATTTTGATCTTCTCCAGAATTATCCGGCTTTTTTACGTTTAAAAGAATTTTTATCTCAGCTTTTTGTTCTCTATCGAGAAGAACTTAGAAAATACTTTCAGTAATACTTCAACACAATGCACAATATTAATAAATATTTAAAATCATCCTTAGATATATTATTCGCATCCTGAAATTTTTGTTTAATATTAGTAAAATCAAATCCAAACAAATTGTTTTCAAAGTTTATATCAAAACACGAGAATCAAGTTCTGAAGTGTTGAAACTTCGATGCCACTTTTGCCAACAGATGATAAAATATTACCAGAGAAAGCGATTCGTTGGTATTTAAAGGAGTTGGTCTTTTTGCTTAATTATTAGAAAATAACACACACACGCATATATATATATATATATGAATGAATATTAATTATATTTATTTCATATTATTTACGCATTTGTTTTAAGAATTTTTTTTATTAGACGTGTTATATATAGTCATATAATTAAATTTCATAGAGAATTCTAACAACAGGCACTATGTTATCTAAAAAAAAGCGATCATAAATGTCAACTGTACAGGCAAAATTACAAAGGATATATAAATTTAATTATAATATGTTTTTATTTTAAATACATTTTAACTAATAAGTACTTTATTTTAACAGGTACTTTAATGTTTTGATGATATTTCTCTCTTATAGGGTCTGTATCTGTATTCTTTAAAATATTCTCCTATTCTGAAATTTTCTAAAGATGAAAAGTATAACACTGATATTTGTCCAAAAATACAATTTAAGTAATTTTAAAAAATTAATGTAATAATAATATTGTTTTGGAAAGTATAGAGATATTTGTATAAGTAATAATGGGCTTATATGAAATGCAAGAGAAAAAAAATCGGTACAAGTGTAATTAAATGTCCTCTATTTGCATCTGGATGCATTCAAATAACTGAGATGGAAAGTAATTCATGTAGAAAGTGATCCAGTAAAATTATGAAAATATGCTTCCATAGATAAGAATGCGTTAGAAGAATGAAATTTATAATCATGAATAAAATAGTAATTTGGTCATGAAAAGAAATCATTGAAGAAGTTTTGCTTAGGAGTGAAGACAAATTTTAAATTCTATTTCGAAAATGAATATAATGTTGGATTAGATGATATTCATTAAAAAATACAAATATAATCACATAAATTATATTTTTTACATTTCAGTATCTGATATAAATATGTTTCATTCATTTTGTGATAATTTATTTGTATATATTCTTAACACATTTCTGAATATAATCAAATGAACATTCTATAAAATATGAAATAAATCGTCTAAATTATTTTTAGAATTCTTATATACATTTATGTGTGTGTGTGTAATAAAGAAAATTCCTCGTCATATTTTAAAAATAAAACAGTAAAAATGTTTATCATATGGAACAATTTATTATTTCTTATGTGATTTGGCAAAAATAAATATCCAATCATTAATTGAAGAGGTTAAATTTTCTCACTAGTTAAGTACGTGAAAGTAAACACTTTTAAGGATATTTCTTTAAAAGTGCTCGATTTACTCAGGCCTCACTTAAGAGAGTTAAAAATAAAGATAGAGTGGTTCCATCAAGTGCCATCTAGATAAATCCCTCATTAAGTAAACAATGAAGTTTCATAGAAGGTGGTTGAAACTGGTGTGAGGCATTATGTTAGATTCTTAACTTACGCAATAGATACATAAATTCTAAATATTCGTTAGAATAAAGATGTGGAAAACTTTAACAGTAAAATAAATTAGAAAAAATGAAACAAAATTAAGCTCAAACACTCATAAAAATATCATGTTTGATTTTCCTCCAATTTTTAGGTACGTGTTTTTCTTTCTTTCTTTTTTTTTTAATAAATCATTTTTGTTAACATCAATAAAATTACAAACATTCTTAATTCTTTATAGGGCTAGTTTTTCGAGTAATGATATGTTAAAACACTTTTGGAACTCAGATTGATTTATAAGAAGAGATTAATTTATATTTTCCCCACCAAATTTGTTTGATTTTTAAGATCATTTTTTTGGGTTATGTTTCTTTCCACCATCTGAGATCTATGCTAAGGTAGACATCTTACGTTTTGCATTCTTTTTTTAAAAAAATAACCTGATATTTATAAAATATAATCTGTAATTACCAGATTTTATAAAAGGAATTATGTTAGATATACTTTGCATCAAAAAACATAAGAATTTATATGTAATACTTACCATGAAATTTCAGAAAACAGGGGTTAACACACAATAGGAGATTGAAAGCTGTACAAAGTAATATTTTTCTCTTCACACGAGCTTTAGTAGAGCACGGAAGACAATGTCTATATGTTTTTTGTAAATTTGTCTTCTGGTCAGAAACTTAAGTTAATTTTACGTCAAATGGAGCAGTTTTCTGGCTTCTCCGGAATTTAACAAGGCTTCTTTTGCGTTTACGATTTGAAACTCCAGAAATTAGTCGCCGTGGTAGCCAAATTGTTATCAGAACATATCATTGGCAGAAAAAAATTATCATCGACATTTAAAAATTAATGTTGGTGGTAAATATACTTCCCATCGTCTTATAAAGGGTTAAATAGTAAATGAATGTGAATGGTTATACAGATGCTTTTGAGTATGTCTTAAGTAATGAGTAGCAGCTATTTAATGATAGTGAAATAAATAATTTTTAAATACAAACAAACTTTTTGGTTAAAATTAGAAAATATCTCCTATTAAATTTTAAGTTATTTAATCTTTCTTATTATTCTTCATCACTCTTATCTCTCCAAACTCTTAGGCTCTATTTTGATTTAGATCAGTTTAAGTTAGCAGACCTTTTTTTTTGTAAGCCATAAAAATATATGATCATGCATCAACAACATCAAATTTTTTAATGAATCTCCATCACAAAATTTTTTGTTCTCTGACATAAAACTGAATTTCAATGAATGCATGCCTCATATATTTTAATACATCATTGGTAACTTAGACCAATATATGTTTGGAACATTTACTTTATATTATGGAAAATTTGTGTTTTAAAAAAAAGCTTATTTAATGAACCGTCACTTGAAATTATTCATTATGAAATTTTTCACTAATATATTTTTCAAATGTTCAGGAATGACATTCTTAAGTGTGAGGAAGATGCCAAGTATCTTTAAGTATATCGAATATTCTTCCTCGCTATAACATCTATCGCATAAAAACAAAATTTCTGGCTGCATAAAATATATCAATTTTTTTTCTTTACAATACCATAAATCAGGTCTTTTTCAGAATAACAGTTATCAGCACGAGAAAAGTGCGATAATAACAAATTTTGTTCTTTTGTTAAATTTTCCTTCTTAAGATTGTTGGTACAAATGTATTTTCTCTGTAAATATGCTGCGAAAAGATCACTTTTAACTGTTTCCCTATACATGTTAAACTTTTAAATATTTTGACAATATATATCTGTCTCGTGAAGAAAACAGTATTTGTTACCTATTTATAGATACGAAAAACAAATAATAGAAAATTTAGCTAACCTCTGCCTCACTGTTCAGCATTTAATTCTCAGCGCATTTATTCTTTTCTTTATGTATTCCTAGTTGAGGGGTTTTTTTTTTGACATTTCTAAGTCTGGAATGTCACTTTTCTTCCTTAACTGAGAGCATGTTGAACTGCCAAATAGATAATAATCAAGATACATAAGCCACGACCAAAAACTTTGTTTTCTCCAAGGGGTGATTTTACGTTTGCGGAACAGTGTTTACCACAAAAAATGTCCTCCATTTGATCATTGGGATTCAAATTCTGTCTCAAGACAGTATTTAAGTGAAATGTATAGGGCATATGAGTTAAGTTTTTGTTTGTTTGATGAAAATGGAAGTATCACAATGAAATGCAAAAAAAGTAACTGTTTTTTATAAATACAAAAGCATATTAGTCTGCAGATACATTGTTTTATGTATTAGTGTATAATGCACACATAAATACACTGGTGTCAAAAATTAAGTTTATAAACACAAAAAAAGCAATATTTGCACATATAATTTTTTTATTCATAAACCTTTGTACATTTACCTTAACTTTTTTGATAAACCTTTGTACATATATTCTTCATACCCTGAGAATAATTACACCAACAAATAAGATCTTCATGGGGCCTAATTCTTGTAACATGTAATTTAAGTTAAAAATTTCCAAAACACGCTGAGTAATGTTTAAAAAAAACTAATTGTTTAATAAAGAAAAGGACCACCTCTTGCTGCTAAACAGGCTTCACAACGATCTCTCATACTACACATTAGGTTGTTAATCTCAACTTGTGGCAACAGTCCCCACGCTTCTATGTTCGCAAATTTTAACGTTTGGCGCGTATTTGGAGGGTATTGACGTTGAGTAATGGCTTTCCTGAAGCATTCCACACATTCTCTATATGAATTAGCTCAGGAGATATTACCGGCCATTCCATCCGGCAAAGAACCTCTACCTCAAGAAAGTCTTCGACAAGATTAGCTATGTGCAGCTTCGCATGATCTTCCAAAAAATAAAATCTTGACCAACTACTCCTCGGAACAGTCTCACATGAGGTTCAAGAAATTCTGTATATCGCAGTGCAGTTATAGAATCTGCGTTAAAAATTAGCAGCGGTGTATGGTCATAATACATAATGCTTCCCCAAACATGAACTACAAACTCAACAAACCGATCGGATTCTCTTATGTTAGAATGATGTTTGCGAATCCTCGGCTTTCTCCAAATGCAAACTCGACGAGAATCACAATTGGTACTGAATCTGGACTCATCAGTGAAACGTGCACGTCCCCACTCTTGATTTGTCAAAGGCGTTTGTATTTGGCTCCATACACTACATTTCCTTTCCTGTGATGTGTTAAGAAAGACACACCACTGGTTGTTAAGCATAAACAGTCTTTTCAGCTAAACATCTGTAGATTGTACGAATCTTTCCAATGAAACCAGCAAAGTCCTAAGCAAGCTTCCTGACTGTCATATCTCTGTGACGACGAGTTTTTACTGTCAAATATCGATCTTCGATAGGTGTTAAGAATTTGATTTTGTAGAACTAGTCTAGGTCTTCTAACAACAGCACCTGTTGTTTGAAATTGTTTCAGCCATTCAAGAAATATTTAAGTTTCGGACAACTTCTGCATGAGACATACCACCTTGAATCCTCCCTACGACTCTCCATCTCAAATCATTATGTAAACTAGCGTTTCTCAAACTGTGGGCGCCCCCCCCCTAAGGGGGCGTGATAACAAACAAAATACATTCGGACATAGTAAAAAATAAAATTAACGTTTGCATGGACATAATACATTTATAAATGATCAGTACTGTGCAATTTATTTTATGATTATTTAATAACACTAAGAACAAGTTTAATAATTACTAGTGACCCCATGGGCTTGTCATTTATAAAGTAATATACAAAAATTAACACTTATCTTGATAATTCCTTTAACTGCCGATTGAAAGTTACGCGATCCGCTCCCCATTGCCACCGTTTTTCAGGTAGGCGAGCGTATGTGATGTATTGGAGGGAGGAATAAATAAAGAAATGCCTTGAAAGAAGTAAATCCTAAGCAATCTCTGTCAAGGTCCATCTATTGCATCCCAAAGCCTTCGGAATAATTTTATGGATAACAGAGCGCAGAAAAGATCGTACTTCGGAAAGACGTATATATGCGTCCGGAGCAATTGACGCTTTGGCTGAGTGAGACGTTTATATACGATGGGGGCACATAATAAAAAGTCGCATTGTAACTTTAATGTCAAAGTATAGTATTATTGAATTCAGTTTCTTGTTTTTTGTATGGAGGGGGGAAGGGCGCAATGAAAATAATGGTTGAATATTGGGTCGCCAACATTAAAAGTTATAGAAGCACTGATGTAAACCATTGCGGGGAAATCATTTTAACAAAATCAACACAAATTTGTGCTTAGCACAGTGCGTACACAAGTCTCTAAACCCAAAATTTAAAGTTATACTGTGAAAACGGTTTTAACATTTTCACTCATTAAAGTTCTTTTTATAGGTCGAAAATCACAATATAAAGGTACGATGTTTGCTTTTGCTTACTTTATATAAAATACAAGTTTCAAGAAAATAGTTTTCTTGAAACCTTTGAAAACTTATATTTGTAACAGTACTTTTTACCAGTGTAATAATTTATGCACAAGATGAAATTGCATTATATTTCCAATTAAACAAATTCAGTTTTTAAGGCGGTCCGGCACAATTTTTGATAAATCATCGATTTTGACTTTTATATATTTTTGAAAAGTAAAAAATTTCTGCTTAAAATGATATATGATATATCGAAATACAATAATTAGAAGCATTTTTATTTATTTTTTTAAAGGAAACCACTTTCCTTGACAAGTGCTCCTCGAGGAGCACCTGTCTTTCACCATGCTTAATTTTTTGATGACAACGCGATTTGTTTTGTCTACAATTAGTATAACCTTTGTTTTATACATATATAAAACGATTTTTCTCTGAAGAAAGGAAAAGACAAAACTCAACACAGTAATTTTTTTTCGTTTGGTTTGTTTTTAAATGGGATTATTCTTGCTTGAACTTGCTAATTGTGAATTATAATTTATTTATGCAGATTTTTTTCCTGTTTAATCCACGTTTTACATTAAATTATTTATTAGAATTTTATTAACGACAAAAATTAAGGGAAGATCTAAAAAAATATTTAAAAAACTGAAAAATGTCGGCGTTCAAAAAAAGAATGCTCAAAATGTTTGTTCCAGCTATCACACCAGACAGCACAGAAACTGTCATTCAAAGTGCTTCAATAAGCAAACTTACTTCTCAAACAACAGTTTATATGAAGATATGGAAGGAAGTAATGAAAAAATGATTTAATAGAATTAAATTTATGAAATAAAGCTGTATTGAACTTTGCTGTTTGTAAAAACTGTGACCATTCCATCTCATTGGAGGTTTCTAAAAGAGTTGGAATTGTGTATTACATGGAACTTCGTTGTAGTTTTTGCACAAAAAACATCATTTCCATACCTCAACTAAATTGAAGAATAAAAATAAACTTTTACACTCAAATATCAGATTGGTATTTGCTTTCAGATCTATTGGTAAAGGTTGTTCAGCTGTAGAAACATTCTGTGGATTTATGAACTTGCCATCTCCACCTGAAAAATTCCGTACTTATACAGAATTGCTGTTCGACTCTTCTAGATAAACCTGTAAAAAATCAATGAGAAATTCTGTTGAGGAGGCAACACGAATAGAAATTAGCGGTGACCTTGCTGTTGCCTTAGATGGTTCATGGCAGAAAAGAGGATACCAGTCCCTCAATGGTATTGTTACAACTACGAGTGTCGATACTGGAAAAGTTATTGACTTTGAAGTGTTTTCGAAACATTGTAGGTGCAAAACTGCATTTAATTCTGTTCATGAACCATCATGTATTGCTAACTATAGTGGAACATGTGGAGGAATGGAAGTGAAAGATATAAAGGCGATATTTAAAAGATCCGAAGTTCATTATGGCATTCGTTACACAAAATATTAGGGCGATGGAGATTCAAGAGGTTTTTCATCAATAGTAGCCCTGAATCTGTATGACACTCAAGTGAAAAAATTAGAGTGCATTTGGCATATCCAAAAGCGTATGGGTACCCGTATTTTGGATCGCAAAAGAAAAAAACAGAGGGAAATAAATTAAGTGATGGAAGCAACCGAAGTGGACGCAACCGACTCACCGACATTTTAATTTCAAAAATTCAGAGGTATTATGTTATGACCATTAGAAACAACATCAATGATTTACACAACATCAGAACTACTGTTTAGGCTGTTTATTTCCATCTTTTGTCTACAAATGAGAACCCTCAACATGACTTGTGTCCCTCGGGTACAAATTCATGGTGCGAGTTTCAGAAAGCAATAACTGAATTTAACGAAAAGCATTATGATAATAAAAATTATACCCATGTGTCATCTTCCCTCATGAATGAAGTTAAGCCAATTTTTAGAGATTTAGCTGACCCTAGGTTATTAAAAAAAAAATGTCTACATGGAAGGACTCAAAACAACAATGAGTCAGTTAATAATACCATATGGTCAGTCATTCCAAAATCTAATATATTTGTGGAGTTTAAAAACTCTAAAATTAGAGGTAAATATGGCCTTTCTACTAATTGTTTTTTTGAATTTAAATTAAAAATAAAAACTCATTAATTTGATCTTTAAATGAATCATTTATTTACAAGTAAAGTATGGAATGAATTAAAATATGCATTTACTTTTATTTTATTTTTATTTTTTTTTTACGTTATAATAATTTTGAAATATAAGTTAAAAGTTCAATATACTTTTACATATTAAATAAGAGCAAAATAACCATCTAATTTTTTAGAGTAAAACAATAATTCAATCATAAATAATTCTCAAATAAAGAACGTTCGAATGTTTCAATAATAGTATTTATTTAGATATTCCTCTTGTGACTTTTCATATTCAATCTATTATATCGATTAATGACTAAATTACAGTATTGAAATTTCTTTACACATCTGTCAACTGATAAATAAGAAAAAATACACATGGAAGACATTTCCTAGACTTGCTTTCGTCGCAGTAGTAATTTACGTGACATTCTTCCTTTCGGGATTTTCTTTTATTCAAAACCTCCTGGAAGCTTTCGATGATAATAATTAGTGGCATTTTGGTTATTTTCTGTCTACTATTCTTCCTTTCGATTCTTTAGTTCAGGTCTATGTTCTTTTTATTCTAAGAACCGCATTTCTCCCATACCCTGTTATTTCGTAGTTCACCTGCAGTGTTCCTGACATCTTTGCTATTTGTATAATTTTCGCATTATCTGGTTTCTCCTTGAAGGGGGACTAACACTTTTCCCTTTCACTTTAAACTTCAGGAAACTGCTTAACTCGAGGTATTTCAATTCTAATGCCTCTTTAACCCAGAACACAATGCTTGGAATTTGGGATTTCATTAAAACCCTTCTTTGTTTAGAAAGACAACCCTAATTCTGTACACTTTTAAACAACATGAAAAAAAAGAAAGAAAAACGCAATTAAGGGGGACAATATATCTCATTCACCTTAAGCGTAAAGGCATTTTTGATGGTTGTTTTAAAGACAATGGTACATACGGCATGCCCTAAAAATAATTCCCAAACTCTGCACAGCCAGATTTCTCGCTGGAAGTTCATACAAACTGCCCAAATAACTGTACCTGTATGATCCCTCATCAAGTATAAAAATACTATAAATGATGATGCATGATAATTTATGATGGGAATCCAGCGCTGTGCTGCTGTACGTAATTTGTTGGATATGGTATGCTACAGACGCTGAATAGGACGTTGGGTCCGTTCCTATCGTTCTCACAAAGTTCGATTTTTTCTAAATTGAGTTGTGACGGATCTATAGGCGACTATATTAATACCTTGTGGACTCTTCTGAGGAAAAATATTTTTATTCCACCAACTTTCACCGACCAAGAAAGCGTGATTATGTAGATGAAGCATGTTATATATTTTCTGTTTTCACGAGTTTGAGGGTTGTCAAATTGGAGTTGGCAAGTAGGAGTTAGCAAATAGTTTGCAAGTTAGTTTGTTAGTTGAAGATTGAAGGAGGTAGTGGGATTATTAAGTTGTCTTGAAGTTGTCCAGGAAAATGGATTATGGAAAGTGGATCCGACTACATTGATCAAATCCCGATAAATATCTCCTACAAGATTCAAGTGTAGGACCCGCTGCATAAAAAGTATAGGTATCGTGAGATTGTTTAATTAGAAATTAGCTTATTAGTGTGTGACGTAGTTTATATTGAGCGTGTTTAAGCTATCGTAGATTCAGTGGAGGGCCGTAGTATTATCCCCGTGTTAGTGAATCTCACCTGCGCGCTCTACTATTTGATCAGTTATCTTAATTAGATTGTTATTGTGTCTGATTGATATTTTGGTAACAATAAGTTAATTAGATTGAAATCATGTCTGTTAATCATTCAGTTTCTCCCACACACCTAGCCAGATTTGCGAGTAGACAAGGGGTTTCAGAGGCAAGCAGGAACCGACCGGTATTACAGAGTCATCTCAAGGAATTGTTTTTTTTAGACGTAGAGACTACTAATACGTACTTGTCGCTTGTCTAGATGCTTTTTGTACTTCGGTAGACACTGCACTGCTGCGACGAGTGCCCTCATTCATTTCATTGTGCACTCAAAATTCCCTCGACAATCACGGAGAACGCTTTCAGTTTCTGTCTTAATAAATGTTTGGAAACACTGCTGTTGATGTGTCCAATACTGGCTGTGAAGTCACCCCTGATTTTTCTTATTTTTTCTCTTAGACTATTTATTGTACAGGAACAGTAACTTGGGCATTTTTTACGTACTCCCAATGAAGAATCTGGCTGTGCAGAGTTTGTGCGATATTTTTGGGATTTCCTGTACAGTAGAACGTCGTTTATCTGAACGTTTATTATCAGGAGCGTCAAATATCCGGACCCAAGTCCAGATACGTTTTCGAACAGTGCAATACTCAACAGTTGTTTCGCGTGAGACCACAAGTGACGGGAAAACCCAAGGTGAGGGATACTTGTGGAATTTCAGTTGTGTGATTTGGTAATCATCTGTGTGGAATATTAAGTAAGTGTGTTTCCAAGTGAAGGGATGTATACGTGCTCTTTTGTTGAGTTTTGTTGATGTAGAAACCTGCATGGCATGTGAAGCAGAAGACTGTGGAGTTCAAATGCTAGTTGATGACGAGATTGTGACTTCCGTGTAAGAAGAATCCGACCCTGTCTATGATGAAGCGGATGAAGACGAGGACAACAAGAATAACAATAAACGTAGCAGGGGTCCATCAAATGCTGACGCATTTCAGCGTTAGAGGCAGCTATGGTGTTGTACGAACAACAATCAGAGTGCAGTCCTTCTCAACTACTGCTGCTAAAAAAATCAGAGACCTTGCAGCGAAAAAACGAAGGTGTACAGTGGTAAAGTTAAAAATAAGTGATTATTTTCCACAATAAAGGGAAAATTGCGACATTTCACCTTTTTTGCTTTTTCTTCAAGCACGTTTCCAGCATGGGATGATTTTCCATACTTGTATAGTGTCCGGTTTCATATACTGCATGGATCGCATTCAGTTTTTGGTTATCCGAACAATCGCGTATCCGAATGGTGTCCGGTCCCAATTGATTCGGATAAACGACGTTCTACTGTATATGTTAAAGTGTCCATTAATAACTTGCTGATTAGTTTTATAAGTGGCTGAGCACGTGATGTGATAAATATACTGAGCCTTGACTTAAAAGCTGTAAGAATGTTAAGCGAAATAATGGTGACAGTACCGATATATTTGCTATATAATTCCACATAAGAATACAGAAATGATTTTTAATGAAATATGTGTTTATGAAATGATTTTTTTAGTGATCAATGCATTATGAATGAATAATTTCACAATATTTATCATAGTACTTGTAAGTTCAAACAAAATTCCAAGTTTGAATTTTATTTTTATAATACCTATGTGGGTTTGGTTGAACTTCGATAATAACTGCTCATACTAACAAATAATTCAAATAACAAAATATATTCTTTTTTCTTTCTAAATCAATCGAGCTAATGCAAGATTTATTATTATAATACAATTTTAATCATTAGTAAACCTTAAATATAATTTAATTACACAAAAATAATACACAATCAGAATATTTTATCTTTATAGTGTTGCAATCCATCTAATAGAAAATTTGAATACCATGAGTGACTATTTTTATATATATTGTTCTATTCACAGTAAACAAAGCTTCATTTTTCTTTAGATTTTCTGATTGAACTATATAAACTAAAAATTTTACTTTTGTGCTTTTTTTAATATTAAATTATGACATGATATCTCAAGAATTCCTAATTCTCTCGAAATATTTTTATGTTTCCTATATTATTTCAAACTTGTCAAACTAGTACAAAAAATAAACTAATGTTTTCCATTTTCTACCCTGTAGGAAAAGCAAAAAAAAAAAAAAAAATCATTATTTCATCTTATCACTTTAGAAGTGATACAGTTTCTTTTTCTTTAGACTACAATTTTAAAACGAACAGTATTGTTTTTTCCTAATATAATACTATACATTTTGCTCATATAAATCATAAATCATGAACTTTGTGAATTTCGCATATGTTTGTGAGAGCCTTTATTAACTTAAGTTTACTAAAGTAGACTAAACTCAGTGGCACAACAGCCCATAGAGAGCCAAGGTCTACAGTGCCTATTTCAGTTTTAGTGACCTTGGGCACTGAGGCTGTGATGTGCCCGCTTTCCTTTCCCTAATTGCTGGGAAAAAGTGGCCTAAACGGGTGGTCGAGAATTCTGACCTCTGTTCCAACGACCATTCCTTAGAATCCGGAAGTGGACAAATTCACCGACTTGTGTGAAATTTCCGTTTCTCACGCATCCCAGTCGACAGCGTGTCTGGAGGAGGACAGTCTACATTATGCGTTGGAAGTTTCCCACGCTTTGAGGAGCCGATGGACAAGGGATAAAGGAGAGGCTAAAAGAGGAACCAGGAGCAACCTAGGCTTTAAAAGGCACGGCATGAGAATTTGAAGGGACAACCGTTTAGAGGCCTCTTTAGCGATATACAGCGAGAAACCCACTGCGTTGGCACCCACGATTAGAGTCGATCAGCGAAGCCGAAGGACTTTGGCCCCTTTTACCGATAAAAATGTATCAACTTCACGTGATTCTCAAGATAAGGTGGATGTTTGAGATGAGTTGAACTTTACTGTAAAAGAGACTAACTGTGATCCCAATCTCGGAACAATTGTAAAAAATATTAAAGTTAGTTTTCCCTGTTATAAATTGTTTTGATAAGCTGATTCAAGTCATTACAAGGTAAATGAACATATGTTCCGATCAGGTGGTCAGTCTGATGCAAGACAGTGGTTAGTTCCCCAAGCAAGATTGGTACTAATTTATCGACCCATTGGAAGGATGAAAGGCTGAATCAACCTTGCCCATCTTGGGGTTCTAATCCCGAAACTGTAACGTGGAAGTGCGATATGCGGTCAACAAACTTCTGGAGCTAATCTGCCATACATCAGATTCTTCGAGAACAAGAAGCAACAGCAATACTTATTAGTTTTAAATTTTGTCTTGTATTAGTTTTTTCTTTTCATTTCTACATAATTTCACAAGATGGCGCCATAAGTAACTTTATCTGATAATTTTTACTACCATTTTAGCTTTTTAATGTATCAATCATTAGTCTTTATTTCAAATATTTTTTAACGTTTTTATATCATCTCATGCTCTTTTTTAGTTATATTTATTATGTATTTTAAAATATCTTTGACATTACCTTAAGAGCAATCATATTCTGATTTTGTCATTTATGACGTGTTCCTGTGCAGATTGGGTTTGCTGAAAAAGTTCACTATATATGTTTGGTATTAGTAATTACTTTCTTTAACTTGTATCTTTTGGTATGTTCAGATTAGTATTTTTTTTATTTTTTTTTAAAATCTTATGTATTATTTTTATTTATTTTTTATTTTTGACGACAATCATATTCTGATTTGGTCCTTTATGACGTGTTCCTGTGCAGATTGGGTTTGCTGAAAAAGTTCAATATATATGTTTGGATTTTTACTTTTTTCTGACTTTGGTATGTAGGTTAGTATTTTTTCCCTTCATATTTGGTATTAGAAACTATCTTACTGTACTTAATATATCTTCAATTAGTATTATATTTATAATCTTTGAATACTTCTAGAAACTTATTATTTCACTACATTCTCTTGATTTTAGTCCATTCAGTTGCAAAAAGAAATAGAGAGAAAAATTGAATGGTCTTAAAACTATGTTTAACCATACAGTATTTGTGCCTTTCACTAAAGGTCTTATCACATTCGCATGTATCAAATAACTCGAGTCGCTTTCCAGCAACCATTTCGGGAAATTTTTCGAGCAGCTGTGAGGGTGAAGGGCTGCTGCAGACAAAACGACACGCACTGATATCAGCAGTGCTCTATCTTCACATTAAAAATAACTCATTGATTTTTATGCTTCAGAAAACGAGAATCCAATATTATTTCTTTTATTCAGGTCACGCTTTAGTTGATGTTGGAAGACAGTAATGGAGCTCCATCCTGTTTAAAATATTATGCGCTATTTATGATTTGTGTAAGGAAGCAGAGACTGCCATCTTGTTTATGACGCAGGAAGACAAAACCACCATAGGCTGGAATTTCAAGCAATTCTTCCAGTTCCCTAGGAAAAATTTTTCTAAGCCTATGGCATATGGGAAGAAATAGTCTAAAGGGTTGCTTGAAAGAAAAATTGCTTCAAATACGTATACGAGTGATAAAGCCTTGAGAGTTTATGACTTTACTACTGTTACCATTTTATTTTCCTCTGTGTATTGTCTCATTATATTATTATTTATTGTTAATATTTACTATATTTATGGCAATTTATATAATGTGATTGATGATTACATGTACACAAATGCATAGATATATTTAGAAAGTAAGAAAGGGATTGATCTCATCAAAGCTAACAATTCTAAATGATACTAAACATATTATGATCCTTTTAGATCGATTAACATCCAGATAATCAAAAAAAATTTGTTTTGTTTGTCCGAATTAAATTTTGATAATTAACATCAAAAACCTGTTCAGTTTTGAATTATCAAAAATTTATTTACAAAATATTATAAGATGATCAGACTTATCAATGTACATAATACAGAACAAATTTGACATAATTTTGAAAATATTGATGTAGGCCTTATTGATTTAATAATGATTTGTTGGTTAACGTCGCCATAAACCTTTCGCTTGTATATAGTGATTCCCATTATATGTAAAGAAATTTTCTTGAAGATCAAGCTTAATAATAATATCAATTTCTGATTAAATTATAAAAGCATACAAATTATTTATATTTTGAATTTATACTACCATTTTAATCATATATTTTATATACATAACAAATAAAATTCTAAAGTTCGCAAGTTTACACAAATTACATACAACATTTATTTGTAAATTAATAATTGTGATGATTAAATAAATATGTAACTTTATCTTTAAATGTAACTTAGATATTTCAATATATTTATAAGACTTATACAGAATAAGAAAATGTAACATTCGATATTTTATTTCAAATAGACATAATTAATATCAAATAAGAATCTTAACTATGATCACTTTGGAAAAAATACTTAAATATTCATGCATACATATTAACCCACGAAAGAATGTAATAAATGCATCATTGATATTTTTACAGATTTGAAATATTTCCTTTTCCTACCCATCCCTTTGTTTCTTAATTGCGTTCAAAGGCTAATCCTTGAGCTTCCTTCAAGATTTACACACCCAAAACTTTATGACATAGCTCTATCCGTTCATCTGGACATATGCCAAACTTACCAAATAAGTTATTCACACGATTTTTTTTCTGGTTAATTAAAGCGGTATCGTCAATAATGTTTCAGAATCATGACTTTGATTGATTAATGACAAAAGTTAATTAATTAGCTTCATTTAATAATTCCTCATATAATCTTCATCAAGTGTAGCATTTTTCTTAACTCTATACCTTTTTTCGGGAGGAGTAAGAACTTTTTTCTTTTCTCATATTTCTTGAATGCTCACTTACGTGTTTTAGAAAAAAAAATAATTTTTGCTGTTTTATTGAGATATTTGTAATTAATAACAAAACTTCCATAAATTTTATATTATACTTCATCATCATTGCTCCGAATGTAAAATTTCCACATTAAACCAGATTCAAAAAATGAAATGTGTATTTTTAGGAGCGTGCTTTCTTTAATTTATATAATGTTAAAAATAAGACTGTATTGTAATCAAGGATTCAAAGTGGATAATTTTTCTGCAAAATTCAAACATGAAATCTATATATTAATTCAGAATGCTGATTAGGAAACCCATGCCTTTCCTTATTCTGATAAGAAAAGTTTTACTTTATAGTTCTTTTGTTGTTATTGTGTTTTTAATTAATTACGATTGGCAAAGTATGCTTTATTCTCTGAAACAATTTGTGTTTTGTTTTGTTTATTTCTTCCATTCTTTTTGCGTGTTGCCATGTTTCATCTAAAAGCTTTCATTTTTTTAGGATGTTGGTGAATGTATAGCAATATAGTATTTTTTAACATGTATAAATAACATTAAATGTAGTCGAACATGGGACAGTGAAACTTTTATTGATGTAGATAAATTTCAACAGCGTTTAAATACATGACAATGATACAGAATTATATAGAAAATATAAAGTTGGATCAGTATAAACAGCAATCAGTATAAACATTTTGATGTTTCCCTAATATGAAATATCTAACACATTTATATATATATATATATATATATATATATATATATATATATTTGCCAGAATTTTATAAAGTAAGTTATGATCTTTTTAAAGAAATAACACATTTTAAAATTAGAAAGAAGATTTTCGCATTAAACAAATTGTGAATATTATGACTAAAAACAATTCAGAATAATATTTTCAGAACAGAAAATTTTACTTCATACGTCCGCTTTCGTGTTTCGTGATTTTTAGGATTTCTTGCTGTGTTTTATTTGCAAAAGTTTTATACAAATTCTCACTAAATAGAGAAAGAATTTACAAAAAAGCTTGAAAAAATAAATCTTACAAGATAAAGTTCTATAAAACAATTCTTTGTAGAAAAGCGAAAAAGTAGCAAACAAGTGAAACAAAGACATTATATTACAGATTTTACAACATGGGACAGAGATGTTAAATCTCTTTTAAATAAGAATACAAAATATTCTACCAAGGAAAACATATAATTTCTTAAATATATATTCTATGCTGGTAAACTAAATACGTAATCTGGATGAATCCGCATTGAAGCATTAAAGAAATTATAGAACTGTATTTTTAATACAATAGAGGATATTATCCGAATTGAGGGAAAAATAGATAAAAATGTAATATAAAAATATAATCATGTATCCAAGTGAAGGGAAATGTAAGTAGTTTTTAGAAATGACATCAGCTTTTTAAGAAAAGTTTCAACTGATTAATAAGGCACTTTCAAGCTATTATGATATTCCTTTACTAGAAATCACGAATAAATAAGACAAATATTCAAGGTCCAATTCTTGTAACAAAGAATTACTAATAAACATGTCAAAATATAATATAGTTTTTAATCTTTCAATACAAGTGGAGAGACTAGTTTCGAAATAAGGTATTCGGAATTATGATTTAAGAAAAAATACATAAAATAGCAATTTTACATAATTAATATTGTTGCTTTATATATATATATATATATATATATATATATATATATTTACAAGGTGTAGCTATCAAATCACGAGACTGACACTGAAAGCATACACCTAATTCTAACGACCGATAGTTATGTAGCCTGAAGCCTTCTTCGAATGTAGTGCCTCCCGTTACTGAAAAAAGAAATCGTACAGCCGTTGTTTTTATTCGCTTTAGAGTTCTTTTTTGTTTCGCTGGAAAAAATGATAAGTGTGACGATACAGCAATGAATTGCTGAGAAATTTCACCTGAAATTTGAAAAAAAAAACGCTACTATAATTTAACTGAAAAGAAGTTTATGCCAATAAAGATTTATCGCTCGCATGTGTTTTTTAAATTCTTAAGAATTTTCAAAATGGCCAAGAAGGCGTTTAAGAAGATTCACGCCCAGATCATCCTTCCACTTCAAACATGGATGACAATAAGAAATAAATTGGTAATCTGGTTCGATCTGGCTGTCGATTAAATATCCGTGTGATTGCTGAGATTGTAAGAATTGACAAATAATCCGTACGGAGAGTTTTAAATAAAAAGTTTGGCATGCAAGAAGTGTGTTCCAAATTGGTGCCCGAAATTCTTACTTTTTGACAACAATGGCGCTTAGAATGCCATTGAAAATATTGAAAACTTATTGAAAAGGAAAATAACGTGTGACAAATCGTATGTGTTTTACTTAGTATCCTGAAATGAATGACAAATCATACACTAATAGTGCCCGTCTTAACTGAGCGCCAAAAAAGCTGGATTAAGCCAATCAAAATTCAAAGCAATACCTATTGTTTCTTTCGTTATTTAGTCGATTGTGTACCTTCAGTGGGTTTCTGAAGGTCAAACTATTAATCAACATTACTATCTTTACATTATTTCTGAATTCTATGAGAGAATAAGGAAAAGAAACGACCCAAATTGTGGAAGAACGCTTCATGAGTTCTTTACCAAGACAGTACACATGCTCTTTCCACATTTGATTTTCAAAAGGTTTCTAGCCAAGGAAAGCATCTCAGTGTTAGACTATTCATTTTATTCGCCGGATCTTGCTCCATGCGACTACAATTTATTTTCTTTGGAGAAATCTGCATTGAAAGAATAAGATTTCTTTCTATTGAAACTGTGACAGAAAAAACGACATGTGATCAAAAGAAGGTGACACAGGAAGACATCCAGAACTGTTTTGAACAATGGAAGAATCGTATGGAGCGTTATTGGGAGAGAGAAGAGGTGTATATTGAAGGTGATAATAAGTAAACATATATGAAATCAAAATAAAATGTTTTATATCACCAGTCTCATTATTTAATAGCCACACCTTATATATATAACATATATATATATATATACATATATCTAAACTGAATATTTAAAAATGGAAGTTAATACACATTAAAATGTAATGTAAATCAGTTGTCCAGCAAGTAACTCGTAAACTGAAGCTATTTGAAATTTAATTGACCTGAAAAAAAGTGTGCAGACACCCTCTCTCCCTTTTGAAATATTACAACTGACAGTAATGGCCATTAAGAAGAATTGTGTTAATAATAAAAATCGTATCTCCTTCTATTTCAATTCCTCTCTGTTTATATATAAAATATATGTTTCTTTTGTAATCTGTACTTTTAAAGTCTATGTATTATTTATCTATTTTTAGTTTAGTAGCTACAGTATATTTCATACTTGAATAATATTTTAGAGATGCTATCAAAGGAATACTTTTTAAGCTTTGAAGAGCCTTAAAATATTTACTTCTTTTAATAGTTGATCGATGGGGATCTCCTTTTAATTAGAGAAATATTTCTGTCTACCTAGTATATAGTGCTAAACTTGAGAGAGCAAAACAAATTATATAAGTTTTTCCTCACCTTTACCGAATTTCCACCTGACCACTGGTCTAGGTTGTCCTTCTGCCTGACAGTCGAAAGTGACAGAAATTCCTTCCAAAGCTGATTGATCACTCGGTTTAATCACCCACACAGGCGGAGCTGCGAAAAGGAGAAAAAAAAAGAAGCAAATAATTTAGAGAGTAAAAAACTGAAAATAAAATTAAAAAAATATTAGAAAAAGGGGAATGGAGGATAACGCTATCTCGAAAAATATCATGAATTAATAGAAACCATTCTCATGAATATTAATGTAATATTCGATATTTCAAATGGATAGTTAACTGCAACCGCAAGGGAAAAAACAAGTTTCTTTTTCCTTATACTGATTTATATTCCAGCTTACTTTGCTTTCAAACACTTCGAAAACTGCGGAACTTGAGTATTAATCAGGTTTTGGAAAATCATGTGAATGTTGGAATTATTGAATAAAAAATCAATTTCCATTACGGCTGGCTACTTAAGAGAAAAAGACGATTTCGTTCAGAATTTTTTGTTCGTTAAAAGAGTTCGACATTATTTTTATTCTTTTAATTTTAAAAAATGAGATTTAAGAGAAAAAAAAGTTTTGTAACATAAACGTTTCAAGTACCGAATATATATATGTTAATCCTATCATCATAAGAAAAGTAATACTTTGGTAAAAGTGGTAAATTTATCTTATTGAATTTTTTTCAAAAGAAAGAAAATATTAAAACACAATTACTCTACTTCAGGGAATGCTTTTAACAAAAATACGATAGAAAAAGTTTCCTATGTGAAATAAAACTATAAAGAGGATTATATTTTCATGTTTTAAAAATGTATAGTACTAATTCCTAAAAATTAAATATACAGTCACGAAATAAAAGAAATTCAAAATAAACATCATAAAAAGATGGGACCCTGTTACGTTCATTTTTAACGACTAAAACAAGTAAAACAACACATTAACACTTATTACAATTATTATTCATTAAGTATTTTAAGAAAATAATATCTTTGAATAAGAAAAAAGTATATATATATGGAAATTCTTAAGTTCCCCACTTCGTTTAGAACCGTGATTTAAAAAAAAAAACGTATAAATATATATTTTTTGCATTTATTTATTTTTTGTATTTGATGTTACCTGAATTAGAATATACAAACACAATCCTTTTAAAAACTTTATCAAAATAAAAAAAAACATTTAAATGCAGTTTTTTAGCAAACAATGATGAAAAAGAATGTCATATTTTCAAAACAATCTATTTTAATGAAAAATGCTTCAGAGTTAATGATGGTATTTTGCTTGTATAGTTAAGACATCTACACATCTTGAACAAAAATTTTTGAAATAAAGCACATTATTTTCAGAGTTACTATCGATTAAAATAATAACATTCATTTTTTTGGAAAATTTCTTTATTTATAAATCTATTTCTAAATTATCTATCTAAAAAATTCTATTTCAGGCTCTGTGTAGAAACTGTAGTTTTTTATTGCGAAAATATCCTTATTTTACCTTCTTTTTTAAAATATGGTTTGGAAACATTTCACTCTTTTTTCCAAAAGTTGCATTCAAATAATTTGTTCTATTGTAATTTTATACTTAAAATAATTTTATATGTATATTATAATCCACGTGCAACTAAATATGCAAAAAAAAATACTCATTTATACATGCTTTAAAATCATGATTCTGAACGAAATCTGATCCTTAAGGTGACTTTCGTTTTTTTTTATCAGTTCGAAGATAAATTTATGAAGAAAGCAAAATTAATTGGTTTTTATTTTCTGAACAAAATTCATAACGAAACCATTCTCAAAAACTTATAAATAAACTTCTGTTTCTATATGTAAGTCTATTTCGTAGTTATTTCGAATAAATATTAGAGATTAAATTTTCCATGGAAGTATTTTTCAGATTACAATAGACTTTCTTCTCAAGTAACATCAAAGCCAAATAACATTGAATTATATTTCAAAACATTTGTGTATGTCGAAAATGGTTTCTTGTTAAAAATTCCTATCTAAATCATCATCGGCTTCTACAAAGGCCTACATAATCGCCAAGTAACGGTATGTATTTGATTGCTATTGTCGGAACGATATTTGAATATGAGTTACGAGTAGTTTCAAGACGGAATCAAAATGCATCATTAGTTATAACTCAGAATACATTTGTAGTCTCAGGATTTGTAAGCGGAAGGACTATTTGCTGTCTGCGATGACTGCTTAAGCTTATGCGAAATATAATGAGGGAATACGACGTTGGCTTGTTGACCATTTCCAACAGATGCTGCTGGATACGGTTGTTTCAAACTTTTCTAAGTATAATGATTATGACTACGATAAAACCATTTTTGTTATGATATAAACTGTAATATATGTAAAAACGAAATATTTTTGTCTTATGTCTTGGGATATTTTGCATCGATCTTCCTGAAATGTTTATGCATTTCGCTGATGTGAAAAGAGATAAAAATAATGATATAATTTTTTTGGTACTAGATTGAATGATTTGCATTTACTTAAATGGGATGTGCGTTACAACGTAGAAGAAATAGTTTTTCGCTAACAATGAGAGTATTAAGTTATTCCTTGCCAATAGAGCCCCATTCGAGCTAACTGAATATATTACATATAATTTAAAATATACTTTACAAGAAAAATTTTGTAATGGATCATTTTAAAAATGTTTCCATTTTAAATAGTTTTAGAGGTAGAAGCATAAATCAAACTTAATAAATAATCCATTTGCTGTAGAGTCAGATCATCATCACAGAAATTACTCTTAGTGCATTTAAATATAGGAAATATCCGAACACAGATAATCATGATTTTAATAATCACACATTATCAGGAGTTATTCTCTTGCTGATGAATAAAAGTGTATAATGATGCAAAATATCCATATAATGATATAATGTAGTAATATAATGACAAAAAAAAATCAATTCTCTCAAAACACTAGAATTTATATCCCAAATGACTGCATTTATTTTATAAACTGTGTGTTTCATATCACTTTAATAATACGTATAATAGAATGGCTCAGGAACGTTTTAACTAAATAATTATAAAGCCATTTTTAATGAAAAGGTTTCTACTGAAAACTCTCGAGTAAAAATATATAAATACTAATTTTCGTCTCTGTGTACTTGCTTGTATAAAAGTGGATAAACAGAATAAATCAACTCAGTATACAAGTATAAAGTTAGTTTATTAATGTGCTTGACTTTCATCACAACTCTTACCTATATGTATCTGATCATTTTATCTATGTTCTTTTCAATTTTATAACATTGGAAAGCATATATTAAATTTCTTATTAAATTGAAATAAATTTTACGGAAAATAATAGAGTTTGTTTTTATCAATTAATTAATGTAATAACTGATCTGAACTCAGTGGCGCAACAGTCAATGAGGGTCAAGACCTACTGAGTCTATCTCAGTATATATGACCCCAGGCGCTGAGGGTGGCAGATGTTTCGATCAAGTAGTCAGTTTTACGTGAAATCTGTAGTTTTTAGTTTCCAAGCAAGTTTAATGCTCTTTATCGACCCACTAAAGTGCTGAAAGGCTGTGTCGACCTTGCCCAGTCCGGGATTCAAACCCCGGACCTGTGTCGTGGAAATGCGACACACTACCACTCAGGCACTGGGCTTCAGTTAACGTAATACCATAACTTTTACGTGAACTGGTGAACAAGAAATGACTCAAAATAGGTCGGAACTAGGTTCAGCATTTAAGACAATTGTAAGTGAGTGTTCATTAACGAAACTACATAAGGGCTATCGGCGGCAGACCTATTAATTTGAAATTGCAGTCAATATAATTAAGATGCAGTGGGATTAAGAAAATTACATCTGCATGTCAAAATGTTTGCTTCTTTCTTTTTTCCTTGAATGTTTAGGGATATATACTTTTGAAAGAAAACAAAAGCCAAAAACGAAAAATAAATGTCATTACTTGGTATTTCTTTAAAAAGTTTTTCAACTTCATAAAAAAGAAGTGAGTAATAGTAGATCTTAAGAAGAGTGGAAAATTGATAAGTTTTTTTTTTATTTCTTATGGTCTGTGGATTGGAGTTTTTCCCATTGCAGACCTAGTATATTTCCCGGAAGCTGGTATCTTTTTATTAGGCGACACCATATAGGTGGATACCAATCACCGCAGATAATTTTGACGCCCAGTTTCCTCCCTAGAGGCATGCATCTGGGCTCTGATGAAGCGAATCTGTATTAGGATTTAATTTTGCCGAGAGCACCCAAGCCAAAACAGGCACTTTAGAGATCTTTTACATGCCATATCACCCGTATACGACATGACCGCTCTCAATTTTCTGCATTACGAAAACCCACCCACTTGGAACAGGGTCGAACCCACAACTTTGAGCGCAGAAGGCCAGCGACAATTCAACCACGCCCCCCAGTCGGCATATTAATAAAATAAAGTAGTAATAAATTGGGAACACAAATCCTTCAATTCTAATGTGATGTACCACTGTATGAAGCGCTTTGAAAATAGTTTTCTGCCAGTAAGAATGCATAAAAATTTTAAGGAAATCCTGTAACTTCTCCTATATTCGTACTTTAATTTTAGATCAAAGATTTACTAAATGAAACATTCAATTTTCTTACATCGCTGGGAAACAAAAATAAAATGACTTTCAGAAATTGAAATTAAAAATGAGCTGAAGGTTTCGAATTTTATTAAAATATTCGATGCACTCAGATTTATTATCTCCTGTTTCTTCTTTATTGGAATTCTTAAGATAAAAAGTATCGTATCGGAAACCCAATATCTATTAAATCTTATTTACATAATTCTATACTATTCATGAATAGTCTCCTTATCAGTAATTTCTAAGATAATTCCTCTTTTCCCCCTGTTTACAGCCCCAATTTGCTCATTTTGATTACACAAAATTAAAAGTTGAATTTTTTTTCAATCTCTCATCTTCTTTTAAAAATGTTTGCAGCCTTTGAAGTTTTATGAACGTTTATTTTTCTGCTATATTGTGACCCACGTTTACTTTCAAACTTAAAATATATCATATTGCTGTAGAAATATTTTTTTCTCCTTTTAGAACAAAACCAAAAATCATTTTCAAAATAAGTGATCAAAGAGAATTAATATCTAACCCTTTACCTTTAACAACCATTGTTGCAGTATAATTAGTTGCAGCGGCGTTGTTGGAAGCGAAACATGTGTAGTTTCCGCTGTGGTGTCTCGAAACGTGATTTATGATCAGCGAAGAGACGAAATCGGTGATTGGAACAATCTGTATATCCGGTGACGTTTCCTTTAAAAGCCGACCATTCCTGTACCATGTAAGAGAAATGGGAGGATCTCCAGCTATGACAGAACAAATGATGGAACTTCGCATGCCTTCTTCTAGGTTTTCAGAAAAGCTGAACGGGCTTATCATAGGAGCAGCTAAAAAAGTAGAACCAAACATTAAGTGAATTTTCGGTTTCAGATATTGGATGCTTTGTTTTAAATTTAGAAAATAAATTTTACTCGTAAAATAACAAAGGAATATATATATATATATATGCTTTAAAGCACACTTTTACGCAAAGAATTCGCTCTTTCATGTAATTTTTAAAACAAAATCAAAAGTTTGTGTACTTATTTATTAATTTGAGAATAAGAGAACTCCGTAACAGTTTTGTTTAATAAACGCAACTTTCACAAATGTGCCCATGTTGTATTCAGTTTATTTTCAGTAAAGGATACAAAATGCAACACATCGCAAAATTCACCAAGCTTTATTCATATCAACAAGTTCTATCTCATACAAACAACTGATTTGAATACATATACATATACATAGAAAACCTACCTAGTATCTGGCTACAGATCTCTCAGTTCCATTTAATATTACGCTCAAATGGCTTTGCTATCAAACAAGCTTCTCTTGTGATCTCATTTGCTGGTAACGGTTCATTAATTCAAGCATTACTTGGGGTGATTTGAGAATCCTATTGATGTATGTGTGAAATGACTGTGTACCCTTACATATACATTTCGATTGCTCAAATAAGGATTTCATCAACACAAACGCTGCAACCTATTAATAGATCTGCAAATATCGTACATTTCGAATACAATGTCGGAAATATAAAATAAATGGAATTTTAGAAGATGTAATTTCAGCAAATTTTTTTAACTATTAGTATTTTTGTGTGTGTGTGTGTAGATATATTAACTAATAAACTTATTTGTAGTTCATTTTTTCAATTTCTTTTTGTTTTTCTTTCTAGCGAATAAGTAAATACTTAAAAATATAATTTCTAGTGTTTTTATTTGAGAAAAAAAAGGAAAAATTTATATATATATATTTTAAATTAAATATATGTATTTACACTCAATTATATTTCCTCATCAAATATAATTCTTTTTTTACGCTAACCAACTTCTGTTACTTATCCTAAAACTAATTTTAAAAGGAAAAGGAACAAAATGACGTTTTAACTTAAAATTCTAGTCTTTCAGCGATTTTTAATGTTTTTGTTACTTTACCAGTTATTTTATCACTCTAAATTTTTTGTATTACGTTTTCTTGAATCCATAGCGTTTATCAATAAGTATCATCGTGATTTAGGTTCAAACATAAAGATATTCTAATTAATTTTTAAACGGTGAACATTTACTTTGCTATTTGAATTTTAAAAAAGCTATTACTCATGAACTCATTAGCTCTTAATTTTAAAATTCTCGATTGAGTAGCACAAAAATCAGATGAAAAACAGAGTCCATTTCTTTATTATTTAATATCAACGATTGCAATTAAAAAACATCTTTGAAAACACAGAGTACTGATTTTAGTATATTCATTCTTTGATTCTAAGAACCAACACTTATTTTCATAATTAATTCTTATTAATTATAAAAATAAATATTATGCTTTGACAGAAGGTCTATTGTTGAATGTATGTCATAAATAATGCTTATTAATTAAATAGTTGATAAATTTGTTTAAGAAACGTACACATTTGCAAAATGATTTTATGATGCAGTACAGGAAACAAATATTACACAAATGCAGAAATTTTAAAAGGATTTAATGCTAAAGTAGCGAAAAGTGAAAAAGTCCTATTAAACCTAAGAGATATTTTTGTACAGACAGTATTATGTTATCACTTTGAATTACGCAATTTTATTCAGAGAATAATACATCTGCCAAAAACAAGAGGTAATCACTTAATACCGGAATAAAATATCACCATAAATTCACAGAAGTCTATAAATTTAATCATTTGATACTTAGTCAACATGTTATCTACAAAATAAATTTTGTTGTGCTACCTCTTGTCTTTCTTGGTGTTGCATTTACGGTGGCCAGCAGTGTATATAAACATCACCTCATTAGGTAAAAAACATTTTTGTCCATTTTATTTAAGAATTATTATATTAATTTGCACAGTCTTATTAATGTTGGAACTTTTAGAGGGAATCTAAAAAAAATTAATTTAGCTTATATGAAATAAAATGCTATATTATAATTGCCATATGGTCCAAAATAATGAATACAATTTAGAACTTTAGAAAAAAAGTACCATTAGTTAAGCAACGCAGCATGCAAGAGTTTCAGAAACTTTTGAAATTTGTCATAAAAAGCAAAGAAAGCAGAATGTATCAACATTTTCCAATTTAATTCAATTGATTTGAGAATCCTAAATTTTTTATTCTACATTTTTAAGAAACAATTAATAACATATTCTAGATTAATATTTTTAAAATTTACATTCTGTACTATGTGTTGACAATTTGAAAAATGAATAAATAAATAGCACATAAGGTAATTTGCAGATTATTTATAATTACGTATTTTGTACATATTTTTTATGTAATGTATTTTGTAAATATTTATAGCTTCCAGAAATGTTGACTGTGTAAATATAATCCATCTATGTATTAAAAAAACATTTTTTTCAGAAATAAGTAATAACTAAAATTTTTTTAAGGAAGTGTATCTGCATTTTCCTACAGCAATACCTAGAGCTGAAACAAAATAATTGCAGAAAAATCTTGACTTTGCGGAGTCGTTTAATAGAAAAGTGTCACCAGCAGCTTTCGTTCATATTTATCAAAAATCCGTAACACAGTGGATCAATTTTCACTTTTCATTTATTTTCTTTATTACTGAAGTAGTAATTCTTAGTTGACACATCATGGCGGTATGTCAAAAGTACCCAGAACTGCTGTGATCGACCATGACATATAATCAGAAATACTTTACCGTGGACTGTCTAGCTTACGATCGCAATCTTATTCCCGCTCCAGAAGGTACTTTATCAAAAGCAGATGCTTTGGAAGTTCAAAGTTTTCAGGTCTTTATGTTCTTTTCATTAACTACAAAATAAAAGTTTTCATACCTGTTATTGAAATAAATCCCGATTTAGAAATAGTTACCCCATAAATAGTGGGAAAAAAGTTCTATTTATATAAATTGTTGTGTTCGCGCTAGTATGTTTTGAAAATATCGTGTAATATTAGTAATGAAGATTAGTACTATATTACGAAAGAAACAGAATTATACTGTAAATTTTATTTTGGAAGATAGGTCTTACAAAAATGTAAATGTGAAGTGAAATACATTTTTTAGTTTGATACATAACACTATAACATGACGATCTTGACACCGTCAGTAGTAGCTTTTATTGATGTGTGAATTACACTGTTTTCTAAAGAAAGAATACTTTTAAGATAAACCGCATTCCTATGGTTAGTCAAGACACGGTAAGAATCCTTTTTTTACATATAAATATTTAATAAAAAGAAAAATAAAGATAACCGCATTCCTATGGTTAGTCAAGACACGGTAAGAATCCTTTTTTTTTACATATAAATATTCTTAGGATAAACTTAAGGTGTAGAAAATTATGCAAATACAGTATTCTAATAAAAAGTAAAGATGTACTCACATTCATAAAATTAGATATATTTGTTTATTTCTAATAGTCTGCTGATTAGTTTTTTACCATTACACGTCCTAGTACAGCCCCCAGAAGCTGGTATCTGATTTTAGTGCGGCACCATATAGGCGGATACCAGTCGCCGCGGGTGATTTTGACAGCTATTTTCCACCTAGAGGGAGGCACTCTAGCTCTGATGATGCTAACTTGTACTAGGATTTAATTTTGCTGAGAGTACCAAAGCAAAACAGACGCTCTAGGGATCTTTTACATACCGTATAATCCTACGATAGGGCCACTGTCTATTTTCTGCATCATGAAAATCCACCGACTTGGGCCGGAGTCAAACTCGCAAACTCAGGTGGATAAAATTGGATAAATAGCTATGATTTAAACAACACACTTCAAATGTTTAAATTCATGACGGTCACATGATAAATGCAATCACGTGTTCTATATTAAATTTAAAGTGGATATTACACTTGTAGTTGTTATATTAGTAAAATTTTATATGAAAATTTGGTAAAGATACGCAAATATTAAGATTCTCCAAAAAGTGTTTTCAAAATGAAAAAAAAATCTTGTATTATACGTGAACTTTTAAATCAAGTGCATTTTGTTTATGCATAAATGTTCACAAAAAAAAAAAAAAAAAAAAAAAAAAACTTAATATAAAAAGGTTTTGTAAAAAGTAAAAGTTGGCAATATAGCAAAGCGCATGAACTGATTGGCTGGAAATACGCGATTGTAGTTATCATGTGACTATGACGTAACATGAATTTATCTTATGCAAATTTTCACAAAACTGTGCAGTGTTATTTGTCAAATATTCTTGTTTGGTTTTAATGCATTTCAAAACAAATTTGCTAATTTCTATTCACAACTATGGGAAAAATTTCATTATATAATAAATTAAAAAATGGGATTTAACGTTTGCATAATTGAAAAAAAAATATGTATCAAAGTATGAATTATTTGCTAGAATAGAATCGACAGAAAAAAACAAAAATAATAGTTTACGTAAACTGTACAACTGAATTAAATTTGAAAATATCTTCTTAAAAGATACATTTCACTGATTAAGTTTGTTTTTGTAATGTGTTACTTTTTTTCTCAGCCAGAGGTTTGTGTAGCTTTTCCTAATACCGCCTTAAACTTTTATATGTAGATTTAAGTTTATTTTATATTGCATTTGTTGTGTTATTTTTATTGTTACAAAAGATTTAACAGGAAATGAACTAGAAAATACCTTTATCCTTTAATATTCGAAATTACTTTCAACGTTAATCATAGTTTCACGATTATAGTGCTTTGAAATTCAAATAAGCAATCCATAAAATGATGCTATAGCAAAAAAAAAAAAAAAAAAAAAAATGGATGATTTATTCCCCAAATAACATTTTAGCGTAATTCCTTTAGAAAGGTTCACTATTACTTTAAGGGAAAAATTCATTCAAATCTACAATAATTAATATTTATAGTGGTCTCACAGAATGCTATTCAGTGTGGTCTTGAGACACTATTATAGTGGTCTTAGGAATGAAAAACTATTCAGAAAAGAAATTTGCCTTTTTTTAAACTAAGAAACACAAATCACTAAAATAAATATTAAAGTGAACAAAATCATGAAAAACATTTAAGCAACGCGAATTCATTTTGATAATATTTCAGGCAAGTAGTTTCAACAGAAAGACTTTTGTTAATAATCTGCCATATCGTTTACTACGTTTAGAGTTTCTAAAAAGAGTTTTTTTTTTCATTTAAGTATGCAGTAAATTAAAATTTTAGACTGTTAGTTAAGGAAGAGAGAATAATAAATTTTCAAGAATGGCACTTATTTAATAAAAAATAAAATTATCAGATTTTGTGTGTGGACTTATATGAGGTTTTTAATAATCTGATATCAGAATATGTAGAGCATGTTACAAGTTAATTGTTGCAAAAACATCTGAAACGAATTTTAAATATATTTAAATTAAAAAATCGGAAAAAAACTAAATCATATTGATTTCAAATTAATATTACATCAACTGCTGACAATTGTTTCAGACAAGTATAAAATACAAAAAATAAATTTATATATGCCAAATTAATTGGATTTATTTATTGGACACAAAATGTTTGACCTCTGAATAATGAGTATATGCATTAGAGGCAAAATTTAAGTAATTCTTAGGATTTTTTGTAATTCCAAGAAAAAAACATCTACTGTGAGATACGAGTTTTATACTACTGAGACACATTATAGAAAATGATGAAGGAAACATAATATCAAATATTAATTGTACGCATACTATGGAACAAATCAGTAAAAGGCATTATTGACGTATTTGTAATGGTTTAATTATTATGTGCCAAAGAGAAAAATAGTGACAAACCAAAATCCTTTAGTAAGGAATATTTTCTTTCCCTAACGTTATGATTCCATAGCACTGTCTGGTCATAGTCAACATCAAATTATCTAATTTATTGGAAAAAATGTTTCTATAGTTCAATGAACACCTGTGTCAATTATTTGGTATTCGCAGAAGGCTAGTTTTATACCACACGTTTCTAAAATATCCTATACCTGCTTAAAGTATTTTAAATCAAGGGATCTTACTAGTCAATTCATTGTATGGATTTGCCAGTGTGATTCCTTGTACTTCCTTAACGACATAGGGTTTGTGTGATTGTGCTTCACCTTGCATGAAAACAATGTCTTGATTAGTTTTAACTCTTAACAAACACTTATAAAAGAGTATAACATAATAACAATAGTGATCTTTAAAAAGTGAGCTTCTTTTAAATGATTTATGAGATCCATTGATGAGAAGTCCAGTTTTTTTACCTTCTTTACACCATTGTAATAGACGCCACCAATGGGCTGCAGTCAAAGCTGTGCAGTATTCGGAATGGCCGGCTGGCAAAAGGTCATCCTTTTTAAAGGCGTCTAGCCCCAGTAAGCCTAAACATGTCATCTCATGGGAGCTATTGAGTTAAATTGTCTGTTGCTGGACAATGTCTTAGTCTCTTTTCTCCTACAGGATGTCATATAAATTATCTTTTGTGTTTGTTTTCATTGGTCCATTCTTTTTTATTGCAGTAGCTGACCTTTTCAAACTCGTGATACAGCCCTTACACCCATCAACCAATACTCTTCTTAATATTTCCGATAATTTCCCCAAGAATAGAGGCATTCTGATAGTTTCTGGTAGCCATATTGCACGTATCATCTTACTCTCGCTTGCAGTAAATTTCTGAAAATACACGTTTAATCTTTCTTTTTATTGAGACTTCCGCTTCGAACAAGACCCCACATGTCTTGGGTGACCTCACGTACCCTCTGATATCATACTCCTGATGACCTTTCTAATACAAATGGTACAGTACCATTTAAGCCTTTTTTTACAGTTTCATGACTGGGCTGTTTACTAAAAATTGCTTGTTGCTTCCTTGGGATATTCACGATGCTTATAAACATTGATTTTCCATTTCATTAATTATTTTTTTAAAATAAGGGAATAATAACATATTTTATATTTAGTTACTTATTCATTTAAAAACGTATATTATTATTCATTCAATTAACTTACTGCTTATAAACAGTGTACAAAGTAAATACTTTTTAATTTGGTCTATGTGTACAATCCATTACCTTTAAACATGCGACTTGAATTTTTTATAAACTCATTGAAATCTAACACTATTTTATCAGATACACATTGTCCCACTTCTAATTATATTTTATCACTTATCTATACAAAAATTTTCTCAATTTTTTTATGTAAAACAATGGAGTCTTACCAAAATTTGTGTGCAATATATTTAAAGTCCTCATCTGTACACTTCAAAAAAGAAACCTTAAAAAAATGTGCAAATAGTTTAGAAGACAAAATAGTTCCTTCTTTTCCAACCAAAAAGAAACTTAAATTAAACTTTTTCCTCAAAGTTTTTTTTGAAATTCAATTTGTTTTAGAAGATTAGGCAAGTCGAATGCGTAATTAGAATGTCTTACTGTTTTACGTTGGTACGGCCACCTGTCCTTTAAATTCTTAAAGATGGTCTCCTAATCGAAAAAAAAGGAAGAAAAAATAAATAATATAATCATGTTGAATGTTCTTCTCTAAAGCAAACATTACTCATCTATTGTACTATTTTTAAACAAATACGGTTGGTATAAATGTCAACATATATAAATATTGTAGCAAAGTGATACCTTGTAGAAATTTGGTAATTTTTTTGAAAACACAAGTAGTTGCAACACTAAAATGTAGTAGGAGTGCATAAATAAAAAAAATGTTCCTAGAAAATAAATATTAAAACTTAAAAAACTACTTTTTTAAAAATCTTATAAAGTTTAAATTACGCATTTATGTGTATCCCATGAATCTAAAATTATATATGTACAGAAATCGTTATCAGGACACAACAAACTGAAACTATCTCTTTTGAAGTAATTTTTATAATTCTAATTCAAAAATTATAATTTTATTTTAAAGCAATCAATGATTTAATATATATATATATATATATATATGATGCTTTTATTCTTGCATTAATTTTTTTTTTCAAAACTGTGCAGGTAATTTTTTTTTCGAAATACTTTGAGTTTATTGCTCTGTTACTCACAAAAATGATTGCCGCTGTTTAATATTTGACAGGTAATTCAGGAACTGATAATTTTCTTGTAAAAAGGTGAATAAAATGAACCGTGTGAAGTAATCTCCTGCAATTCCTTTGCAATATCGTTAAAAAATCTCTTTAGTGTTATAATTCTAACATCTATATTCTACACATTTTCATCATTTCGTTGTTATACATTTCATAATGAATTATGTTACTTTTTAATTTCCTTCTGAAGTTTTATATAAAATGTCGATAAAAGTGAATTCATTTTGCTTGAAATAGGTAGAAAATATTACATTTTGTACATAAAACTTTTCTGGTTTTAATTTAAGAAGCCTAAAATAAATAATACATACATTTATGAGTTAATTTACCTTAGCAAATACTTTGCTCTTTAGAATATAATAATAGTAGTATGTGCATACTTATTATTCATTATTTTGAGGTAAATGACATAAATTTAAAAATGCGATTATAATGTATGCAGCATACTTTTATCACTGTATTTTAATGTTCAAAAAAGGAAAACTATTATTTAATGATGTAATATTCTTATTGGGAAACAATTAATTTCCAATAAACCAAATTATTAGGAAAAATGCTCGTTTCATTAAAGGTTCAATTTCAAGAATTATTTTTATAAGGAATCATTTTTTTATGTATTTATAGAAAGTAAATGGTTATTGTTGCATTTTAGTGATTTTCTCACCCCTTAACCTTCATCTTGCATTCTTGAGAGTTTGTTTCTGCATCATGTCTTAATATTTGCATTGTATTGGAAAGGTTTTAAACATTTCCAATGATCTACACTGCAAATTGATTAACATGTAAATTAATTAATTAAAAAACAGTAGAATTATACAGTTTATAAATTCGAAATTAGTCCAAATAAGAGTTTGTTCGAATGTTTTGCAAACAGCAAATAAAACTTGAAATTTATTTTAAAAAATTTTACCACGTAAAATAAAAGATTCTATAATAGCACACATTTTCTATTGTACTGTTATAATACTTTTGGACATACACAGTTTTTAAGAGAAATTTAATCCACACTTTTGAACAATACTGCCTTAATTGTTACTGTTCTTTTTTACCACTAATTTTTTTGTGCAAGTTAAATATTATTAAATAAATAGATTTGTTTTGAAATCTCACAGCAAAAACCAGACAAGAAACCTCAATTTCTTATTAAACAAATTTCAAAACTGATCATCTATTGTAACGAAATAATAGAATACATTGTTTGCCATGAAAACAACATAGAATTCAGTACAAATAAAATTATGCTTTGCCACCAGCAATTATGGAAATTCTATAAAAAAACGCCACACACTTCAGAATCAATTGAAATTTCAAGATATTTGGGGGAGAAAAATAAATTACTCGCCTTAAAATACGTCATATTGGAATAAGATATCTTTTGACACCGACAAGTTTCAGAGATTTAATTTAAGGATTTCATTCCTTACAATGGAAATGACTTTTTTCCTTTCCATGTCAGATCGAGTAGGAAGAAAGTTTCGATCAATAAGCACAGATGTGACTGCTGGGAGTCATTTGTCTTTTACTAGCTTTATAAAGCAGAGCGGAACACAAAGCAGTCTAATGTTATACTTACTTTTTCAGTATTCATTTGTTTTTGCGGAATTTGTGTTTAATATTCATGGACTTAAATTCTCATCGCATATCTAGAATAGTTTGAACCAAAGTTTTAAATTAATTGCATAAAATGTTTCTTCTTTGGTTTGGATGAGATAAGAAATCATTCTTCTAAGCAAACTGAAATGATTTTACAAATCTAATCACATTATCGGTAAAAGTTTCCAGTCGATATTGTAAACAATTATAATTTTTATTTAAATAATATTATGTATTAGCTAATCTTTGAAAACTTCAAATTATCTGACAATTAATGGCAATTATAAAACGTTGATATGAAATCATTTTCTACGACTTCTAAATATATAATTTGTAAGATTTGCGGAGTTGTAGTTGTTATATCATTTTTGTGGGACCATGGTACATCCTTTATATATATAAAAAATTAATTTTTTCTCAATATTTTTGGTTGCCACCTACGTACACATGTGTTATTTAAAACAGATTTTTTGCTCAAAATACCACAAGAAGCAAGCCATTTAAATTTCAAAGATGAATTTAAAAATTCCTGACGTACTATTCATCTTACAATAATTGCTGTACACACATGAAATATGATTTACAAGTACGTTGAACTATCTATAATGAAATTTCGTGTGGGTTTTGTGATAATATGATTGACTCGGGTAAAGTTCTTTTTTTTGTGTGAATGCTTGTTGAAAGTTCCTTTAACATGTATAAATTAAGAAATTCAACTATTTTTTTAAAAAAAAATAATAAGCATTGCTTTATTTTGAAAACGCATACCAATTTTTGTTACATGCATTAATAGCACAAGTTTCAAAATACATCAAAACATTTGACTCAACATACAAAAAAAGCCTCAGCTTTTTAAATAAAAATAAACTACCGACTATTTCTTTAAATTAGCCAAAAGTATTTATTTGTCTTTTTTGGGGAAATAAAAGTGATCATAAGAGTTATAACTTTGGGTATTCTTAACTTAGAGCTTTCGTATTTTGTGAGATTATAGAAAAATATATATAAAAAATAATTTAGGCTAAAAAATTCAATTTGATTTTTTGACCTATTCTTGTAAATAAATCGTACTGTATGCCTTTGCAATTTAATTTAAATAGAGATCGGGTTTTCTTAAGAAAATATTAATTTAAGATTTCAAACATATTCTTGAAAATTTCGCTTTTTAGTTCAATTCTATACTTCCTAGGAACTATACCTCAAAACTTACTGACTCCACTTATCTAAAGCATGTCTTTCACATTTAAACAAAAAATGAAAAGCCGCAGAAGTAGAATAAAATGAAATTGTAGGCAGTTCAAGTAATAAAAAAGTTTGTGAAAAAGGAATCACTACAATATCTTTTCTTCTTAATATATAACAACCTTATTTGTGCTCAGAAAGGTTCTTATTTTAAATGTGTATCGAATTGTAGTCATAAAGAAGAAATTATAATTACAATAATTTTAATGGATGTTGTTATATTTATTTGTTTACGAGAGAACTATCTGAATGCCTAACATATATAAAAATGCAAATAGAACTTTCAGTAAATCTTTATTTTATCTTAAATTCTTAAACTATTTTGCATATATAAAGAAAATGGTTTTGCATAAGATAACTGAAAATGTCTCATTTAAAGTTGTAACTGTTTTAAAAACTTTTCATGAGTCTTTTCTTAATTTAATAAATACCAAAAAATCATGTTGAATTTATTTAAATGAAATCATGTCATACATTTTCAGATGTTTAGTTAATTTAATAATTAAAAAAAATTTAAATTAAAGAATTTTTTTATTTAAAATTTTTAAATTTTCTTAAAAAATTAATGTTAAGCTCTATATAATGGTTAAATGAAAAAAATGCTTTTTTAAAAACTAATTCGCACTAATAAGTAATGGAATAATGATTATTTATTAAAGACATCTGCGTTTTTGCTAAAAAGGATACTTATACATTTTTTTTTTAAAATTGCGTATTTCTTTTTTAAATGTTCCGTGCGATCACAACTAAAATACGACGTATAATAGAAGCTTTGTTTATTTATTTAGTGTTTATTAACAGAATGATATGAAACCTGTTTTATTACAGAATAGTTGTTATGAGACTTATTATTTATGACCAATATTAATTATTATTTTCTTTTCCTTTTGTGCATTTTACAATATTAAATATTTTATTTTAGATTCTCAAAATGCGACATCACTTTTTTCATTTCACGGTATTAAACAAATATTAGGACTTCCATGACTATAGCAATGGACAAGCCAGATAATTCAAATTCATTGTGACTTATTGATTCAAATTATAATTTTAAAACGTGCATGTATAGTCTATAATAAACTTACTATGCACAATGTGATTAATTTCCAAATATTGAGTAAATTTTATAAAAAAAAAGAAAAAAAATTTACAAATATTTTTTGTATATATTATACATTCCAGTAAAGGTAATTATTATTGTTACCAGTGTGCACCCCTCTATCGGCAATCTGCATCACTCAACAGTAGCTGAATGTTTGTCGGCAAGTGCTGACGTGGGTAGTAATAGGAATAACGAGAGAGAATTAGACAAGCACCTTCAATTATAGCTGTTTAATAGTTTTACGTTAAGTTAATATGTAAGAAATTGTCTTAAAGCTTGGTCCATTGTTTTTCTATTTCTCGTGTTCACTTACGAATAATTATTAACCATATAAAGTTATTAAATCTTTTTGAAAGTAGTAATTTAAAAATAGGAGAAATGTCATTTGTAATTTTGAAAACATTTTAAAATCATTCTATATCAACAAATAATAACTGATACATTCGACAGAAACATCATCAAGTTAGGAAGTGTTAAGTGAAAACTCTGATGTATTACTTTATGAATAAACATTTAATTCAAAGGAAATTTTACAGCATATCTGTGGATTTTTTAAATAATTTTCTAAGATAAGTATCTTTCTAGATTTCCTGTGCTAAAGATTCACAAGAATTTAGATTAAGTTATTATTTCATTCAGTGAAAGAAAATTTGCAATTCTCAATTCCAAAACAATAACCAAATAAACCACTACGTCAGAAGTGCAAAATATAAGAGATATATGTCAGAAATTAAAATGTTTCCTAATTATAAATATAAACTCCTGACAAAGTGTAACACTATCAGTGCCAGATACATCAGAATTGCAATGTTTTATACACATAGCCAAAACTCTATCATTTTATACTATTTATTCCTGAAATCTTCTTAACGAGAACACTTAATAGGAATTTTAAAAAAAAAAGGAAAACTCAGTTATCTTCTGTTTCTAACTATTAATGTAAACTTTAGATAAGAAGTGGACAGAGAGCTGTAAATAAACTTAATATAACACGCTAAACTGAAAAAAATGACAATAAAATCAAGAATGAACAGTGTAATTTTCTGTGAAGTACAAGCGTGTTAAATAACATGTATTAATTATTGTAGTGATTTGGCATTTAGTTTTATAAGTATTTTGTACTACGCTGTTTAATATTATTCTTTTTTACTGTTAATAAAAATTTATTTTTTATTTTTGGATGCATAATAAATGCCTCAAAGATCCACGCACGAAGAAGCATTTTGAATATTTCTTTAAAATATATACATAATTATATAAAAAACTCAAAAGTCAACAGTATGAAATAAAACATTTATACTGTTACATTTTAGTATTTGAATATAATTTAAAATATTTATTTAAATCTTCAAAATTCAATAAAATAAATAATGTGATCAATCAAATAATTAAACATTGAATGCTGTTTCACTACAATGTACCATATTTCTTGGTATTGACATCGTGAATGATTTTTTCTGTAAGTTAAATTTTATAAATTTATACATTTTGTTCGAAGTGATGATTTTATTGTTTGTTAATAGTTAAATTGAAATGTTTTCGGTAAATCGAAAAAATAAAAAAAATATTAAAGATAGTGTGTTTAGAAGCATCGAAGCTGACATTCAACAAAGGATAAATTTAGCAGTCAATATTTAAGCCAATTAAATAAAAGTTTTGTTTGTTGGAATAAAAGAGTTTATTGTAGTACAAAACAACTGATGTTTATGTAATTATTTTTTTAAAAAGGTCTACAGATGTATTTTCTCTATTTTAGGGATAAAACATCTTGAGAATCTACATAAGTCTTCTAAATACACTTTAAACACAAAATAAAATAGTATAATAATAAAGCTTTTCAAAGGCTTTCAAACTGTATGCTTCACACACAACATGAATTCTGTTTCTAATAAAAGTGAAATGATACTAATTTTTCTTTTCATTAAAAATAATAAACCCTTAGCATAGTCATGAATGTATGTAATATTTTAAAGTTCTAGTTTTTAAAATCGAAGAAAAGGAGAAAACATATACTAAGAGTTAATTTCGGGGTTGCAGAAAATAAAGCTGTACAGAAACTGATTAAAGTGACTCTCTTTGTTTGGAACCGAGATTTATAAAAAGCATATAAAGGAATTTTTTTCATACTGACAATTTAGTTAGAATATACAATTAAATTCTTTTAAGAATATCCTTACAAGAAAAAGATATTTAAATGTAATTCCTTGGCAAAACTGAAGAATGGATAACATATTTTCAAAACATTCTTCTTTTATGAAGTATGCTTATATAATCATACTATTTTACTTTTTGACTTTTCTACAGAGCCTGAACCAGTGTTATACAAAAATTATAATATTATTGTCTGAAATACGATCCATTAAAATAATAATTGGTGTTTTTGTAACTGGCTAGTCTATTTTCTGATACAATAAAATATAAAAAATTTCAAAATTATGTGTTTCAAAAATCTTAGCTCAGGCTTTGTACAGAAGTGTCTTGGGCAGATAATTATAGAACGCAAAAAGACTTATTATTATAGAAACCTTTTTCACAAAAAGAGAATGTTCTGAAAATGGGCCATTATTTCTTCCCTTATTGTTAAAAAATTGCTTTTAATACTTTCTTCTAGTAATAAAATTCTTAAAGCATTTTTATATGTGTATATTCTAATTCAACTGACACTTAATATCAAAAATTATTTAGTTATATGATTTTTAAAAATCACGGTTCCGAACGCAGCCACACATATTTTGTTTTTAAAGCAGCAAAAAATTAGAGTAAAACTTTTTTTTTATAAAAATATGTAGAGTTAATGAACTTATTAACACTAGATTGCGCAAGGAAGTCATTTTGACTACTTTTTAACTTTAATTAGAAAAACAATCACATATATAATGACACAATTTCTTAGAATTCTTTAGAATATATATTTTTTTTTCATGTGAAGCAAATTTTTTGTATTGTTAATATCTACCAATAACTTGTTATATGTGTAAATAATATAAAAATATTAAAAATTAATTTTAATCAAATTGTTTTACACATTAGCTATTCTTTCACAATGCAGTCATTTTGACTGTTTTTCAGCAATACAGGTATACAGAAAGTATCAGTCTTTCTAGTGTTAAATTATTAATCTAGGTAGATTGTAACTTTATTATTTTTATATGATTCCATTGTTCTATCAAAAGTACAATGTATCGTAGTTTTATGGCTCTAGTTTTTAGTCTCGTATTTATAAAAATATAAAACTAAGCTTTTTTATGTCTCGAATGGCAACATTAGAATAAAGAACTGGCGCAAGAAACAGGAAGACTTTTTGAATTAGTTAAGAGATAAAAACAATACATGTGTGTAGCTTCTCTGCCAAACGCAACATTTTATATTGTATTTCTTTTTGAGGCAACACTCTACGCTTTAATAAGTTCCGCGTACTCGCGTCTTCTTTATCTGAAATTCATCTGATTTAGTGCGGAGCGAGCGACTCCTCAAAGAGCGTCTCTGTATGGATCTCGAAGAGACTATTGGTTTTCGATAACATATTCTTTGCGAGGCGCAAAACTGGTTCTGGAGAGTTTCATATTATTCTGCACCAGATCGCGAACCGTTTTCTTCGAATGGTCCGCGGATATTGCGGCGGCGTTGTTGCTTTCCGGACAAATGCCCTTCCGAAAAATAGTAATGATAAAAGAAACATTTCTTTTGCGGAGACTTTATGTCTGAATATATGTGGAAGGAGGTATGGGTGATGTTAGTAAGCAATTCTTTTTTTATCCACCAGGAAATATGATATGGGTAAGGAAACACTTTGCCAAATATCTTTATAGATGCTGCGTTTCTAGCAGACCAAGGCTAACATTTTCCATGCATTTTATTCAACGTGGGTTTTATTCGAAGATTTTATTTTCTTCAAATCCAACTCTTTTAGACATATTGAATTGTAAAAATTGTCGGGCATATTGAATTTTAAAACATAAAAAAGGGACGTTTTATACATTTTTACAACTTTTTTTAAGCTTAATATAAATTTTTATGCATAAGTCGAGTTTATTATAATTTCTTTTTGGTTTTTAAATTATTCAATATTGAGAATATTCAAGGCATCAGATTAAATATTGCTTCAAATTTTTCTATTTTTTAAGTTAAACAGCAATAAGAATGATTTTTGCTGAGAAATATATACTGAACTCTCAAGCAAAAATGAGAAAATACGAATGTGTATGATATTAACTAATATAACATTAATTTCAATACAAATCAATGAAAACATACTGTAAATGTTACTACCGGAAAATCCAACGTGCAACGCGCCATTTTAACACAAAAAATAAAACCGAAATTAACCGGTGCATGTTTTAAGCCGGGTATAAAATTGAGAGCATTAAAAATAAGAAAATAAGAGCATAGCAAAAAATTAGACCTCTACATATATTGGAATATTGTTTATTTGAAAAAATAGCATCCATTATGAACTTAAAGGGTTGTATTTCTAATAGTATACTATTGTTTTCTAAAACTTGAAATGGCACCACGAAAAAACGACTCCAAAACATGAGAGCATTGTGCATGTACAATTCAGGATTTTTCGTAAAAAAAAGGGGGAGGGGTTGCATTATACGGTGAATAGACCTAAAGATTAGAAATTGCAGCTTGAAACTATAGGTGCACTTTATACACCGTATTTTACAGTGTTTTATTTTTCAGTGATTTGATTAGTAAAAAAAGTATGAATTAATATTAAAAAAAAACAATTTAATTAATAAAATTCATACACAAATGATGGATTTTCTGTTTTAAATTTTAAAAAAGCCATTGTACTGAAAGACAATGAAGTTAAATTTTATCTCCGTTAAAAATAAATTATTATTAATTAGCTCCATTAATAACCACCAGCAGGTGTCCAACCTTGCAAAAACTAATTACCTTTTAACATCATACTTGTTTGAGCAAAAAAATAAATAAACAGGTAATAAATTTCTACGAAGGTACTTGAAAAAATGTACAAAAAGGGAGTTGAACGTAGTTAAAAAGAAGAATTTTATGTCAGGTTCTCATTAAAATAATCCATTGACATTTTTCCTAAAAATTTGTTTCGTTCCTTAGAGACCTAAGACTTTTTACAAAATAGTATCTGAAGTATATGGAATGGTAATAAATTTTTGAAATATTTGATGCAAAATTAAGTAACAATTAGTAAGAAAATAAGTAAAATACATTGTTTCTTTTTACATTAAATGCCTGAGATTTTAAATTAGGTGAAATATATATATGTGAATTAAACTGCAAACTATTAATTGTGATGCGAACAAACTTAGAAGAACAAGTTAATGGTTAGTAGCACTCGTAAAATTATTTTCCTGTCAGTTGATTAATTAAACTAAAAAATACCATAAATAAAATAATTTGTACTAATAATTGAAGTAAATGGATAGATTATTTGTTTTAGTATTAATGAGACTTACAATTTATGACATTTTTTTATTCAACAAGTTCATCATTAGCATTTATAAAATAACAGCAGTACAAGTATACTTAAAAACATTTTTCTACTTCACATTTACTTAAAAACACACACAAAAAGATTACAACAGTTTAAATTGTTTACCTAAAATTTGATGAATCAGCAAAGCCTTATGATTTTGAATTTTTGCATATCAATTTCTTTTTTCACTTTTAATTACTTCCTTTTGAACTTTTAAAATTTTACTTATTTCAAAACCAATAAAATAAATAACTTTTTGAATCCATTAATAAAAAGGAATGACAAAGGTAATGACATTATATTTAGAAACAATATTTTTCAACATAATTTCAAATGGATATTTAAATTCTTCAACACTCCGATGGAAAAATAAAAAGAAAATAACCCCTTCACGATTTCTTTTGTATGATTATCTACATTCTAGTTTCCACAATAGGGAAAATGGTTTCAAAAATTAGATTTTATAATTCATTTTCTAATTAATATTGTACAATTTTTTGGAAAACATCCTTTAAATTAATATAATTATGAATAACTAGATGTATAAAAAACTATTTAATTGAAAATTCATGCAAACAATGAATTGAAAAGTTGTTCGTGCTTAAAGTTTGAAATTTTTAAAGTAGAAACTTATACGAAATGCAGCTGCTATATTTTATAGATTTTATAAGAAATGTTTTCCTTTAAAACGTAAAATAATTTAAATATTAACCAGAAAAATGAATATTTGTAGAGACCAAGTCAGGTGGTTTCTTTTTTTAAAATTAGTTCCCTGAAAATCACGGTTAATCAAAAACAATTTTATTACAATTTCATAACTTTTACATTTGTTTCAAAATTTTTATTTAGTTATTCGTAATTTTTTTGTAAATTCGGAAAAAAAAAACATAATAAGCAAAGTACAAATGACTTTTATAAATAGTCTTAAATGAATCTTTTTTTTATCCCTTGAGCATGTTTTGTAATATTTTAAATAACTTTTTTATGTACTAAAAACACTTCAAATGTTAGATTCGGGTTTGATTCCAAAATCAGTTTTAGCTCAATCGAATCACATGACGGCTTCAAACCATATATTTGCAGCACTTTTAAACAAAACTAAACTTCCACCACGAAAAAGAACACAAGGTGAAATTTATTGCTCGGCTCTGTGTCTATTCCCGAGAGAAAATATTTTACTTTACTTTTTTCCTGCTTTATTTTGTTTCTTGTGCCATATCAACAATGATTTTTCTCCCAATCTTGACTCAGTCACAAATAGTTTGTGCTTATCAGGTAAACGAGGAGAATAAAAAAAAGTTCCAGAAATATGAGATGCCTTTCATATAAAAATGGTCCCTTTGTTACAGAGTTTGAAAGAGAAAATATTGTGAAGAATTGCTGAGATAATCACTGAAAATGCAATCATTGTACTTTATTTTCTTTTCCGACACATTCCTTTAAAGTAGTTTCACGGGTTGCTGTCATCTTGTTTCAATCGCTCGGCGGAATTCAAGGCTGCCTCCATTGTTTGCTAGAAACGGCAGTGATTAAAATAAATGGTCTTTTGTGAAAGTTTGTGTATGCTCAAAATTGCGGAATAAATGGTTCTATTCAATTTTTTAATAATTAAGAGATAGAAGTTGCCTATTCAAGACCTCTAAGTTAATTACCTTAAAATGAATGTAGCGTAATTTGTAAGGTTATTCGCTCAGTTCAAACTGTAAAGAGCTCGTTTTATAAAAATTCGTTTAAAACTCACATTTACTTAGCAGATATTTTTAAGTGTGTAATATGTTATAATTAAGGTTATTTATGGTATCTTTGATTGAAATGTGTTTCCCGAAAACAAAATTTTCGATTAACATACTGAAAATGATATTCAATTTTTTGCTTGCAATATATTCAAGTTCAATCACTTTTAAAATTAAATTAATCTAGTATATGTATTTAAATATATATGTATGTTAGATATGTATTAATACCAATATATGCATTTATAAATAATGTTGGTTTTTAATTCTATATGTTAAGTACCGTAAATTTGGTTTGATTTAAACTGGTTCTAACACAACATGCCACTTTTTTATAAAGAAATTAATTAATCAAAAATACTTTTAGATGTAGAAATTGAGTATAATTAACTACTATTTTATTGAATATGTCAGTTGCCTGTACATTAATTATAATCGGGAAATATGCTCAAAATAAAAATTTAAGTAGTTCGGTTTTGTGAAACATTGCACTTAATTATCAAAATTTATTGCATGGTTTTATCATATTGGAATTAATGTTTATATCAATTATGAAATCATATTTGCTAGCCTTCAAATGTTTTCCTTTTAAAATTATTGAGAGAACTGTTTCAATTATTTAACCTGTTTATTGTTTGCAATTTTTTTAAACAAAGGAACATTGCGCTATGTGAATTTACTATACACATGGTACCATCTGCACAATTTTTTTAATATTTTATTTTAATTGTATTTTATAAAGATTAATATTTTATTTTAATTGGAATTTATAAAGATTAATAATTAATAATAATTCCAAGCAAAAAAAATAAATTTGTTGCAAAATGTTTGTAAAATTTAATTTTTTAAAAATTTTGTTGGCATTTTTTAAATTCCTAATTTTTTATTATATGTTTCCTTTCCTTCAAAATTTTTTTCCAAGTACCTTATAATATAATACATAAAACTATGCATGGGGTTTCTTCTGCTACTGATCTTTATTTTTTTATTATTTTTTTATAGTTAAACTTCTAAAAATAAACATTAATTGTGATTTCGAATTTTTTTAGAAAAAATACTAAGCATGTTAGATTTAATTCCATGCACAGTTTTACAGAAAACATATTTCAGAACATTTGTATAAACGTTTTCAAACCCATACTTTAATTATCAAAACAACCTTAAGATTTTGAATAATATGTACAAAAATTGAACATGGAAAAATAGGAGTTTGAAGTTTTCGTTCCATGAATAGCATTATATAATATTCATCGAATAATCTGAAACTTTTATGAAATGTTACTTAGATTATTTAAAAATACTTTCTATAATAATTTGAAAAAAAAATGTAGAACAATTAAACAGTATACTGGTATAATGTTTATATAGAAGAAAACGAAAGAAAAATTTTAAAAAAATATTTCATTAAACTTTATCTTAATAATTACAAAAAAAATAAATACACACACTTCAAAGCTGATTCTTTGCTCAGTTTAACAACTTAAATAATGCACAACAGGTACAAAAGATGTCCATACCTTTATTTTTTATTTTCATGATTTTAAGAGCCTTCATATGTTAAATAATGTACACGAGTGAAAGAAAAATCTAATAATAATTTATAGGTAAAATGTATCAAAATCTAAGCATTGCATCTGTTTAAATAAATATCAAAATAGTTTAATAATAATAGCATTGAACCTCACCCACATGTGTGATATATATATATATATATACATACATATACCTACAGTCGACTCTCGATAATTCAAAACTTCGATAATAGGAACCTAGGATAATTTGAAGTAAATACTGAGTCCCTAGAAAAAAACTCTTGATATTTCGAACTAAAACAACACGTTTTGGTATACTCAATATTTCAAAGTAAAATCTGTGACTCACCAGACTACGAAGTTATCTTATAAAACTCTCTACAATTTGAACACTCACTATCATGTACAGTCCTGTAGCAATACAGGTTGGAGCTTACAAGTTTGTATTGTCTCTGCGTGTCTCCCCTGTAACGTAACCCCTTTGATGACCATCTGCCTGCTACCCCTTCATAGTGTTTTACGGTTCCTCATGCGAAAAGTCACTTTTATTGCTTTCCTTGTTCAAGTGGACAATATACCAGCCGCAAATGTTTTCTGCCATCCATATGTTTCACTTAACACGTGGCCTTACTACACGTGTTCAGAAAGAATGATCCGCTATTGTGAAGAAGAGATGCATAGGATTGTGTATGAATGTATTGAACATATTCTTTTAGTAAAGGACTTTTAACTTCTGTTGATATTTATACTGTATAATATGTACTTTTCAAAAATACTTAAATAATTTTATATTTGTACAATTGTTGTTTTATTACATAGTTTCAAATTTAAATGTCTTAGAAAAAAATTGCTCTTCGAGTATTTTGGGAGTTCTTTTCTACCTACTTGATAATTCGAATTATTTCATTGGTCCCTCCAACTTCGAATTATCAAGAGTCGACTGTATATATATATCACCAAAAACAAATACATAAAAATTGCAGATTTTTTCCCCCCTTGCCAATTAGATTTTTATTATCTGAGTTATCAAAATGAGATTTGTACATTGGGAGAACCCGTTTGAAGTTTTAATTTCATTCATAATAATATCATAAAAAAGCACGCACAACTTTTAAATCTTGACCAAATCCATTTGCTCTTGAATAAACAATACAAAAACTAGAATTTGTGCATGAATTTCACAATTCTTTCTTGAATGATATGTTACTGCATATATAATTCTACATATGTCAGTCTCATTTACGCGCGGTAGAAAAATAATTAATTCAATTTTTATTTGGGTCTTTTCTAGCAGATAATCTGAAATGTGGGCGTGTCAGTTTTGTTTAGTCCGCTTTCCACCGTCAAATATTGCTCCATAAATTGATAAAAAAATGAAGGTAAATCTTTGAAATTTTGAAGGCATTTTTATAAAGATTAGAGGTATCAAATAATCCAACAAAAACAATTTCGATAGTTTGATGATTTTTGGGTACCATGTCGCGGCCATTTCTTAGGTTCCATTCTCTTTCAAAACATTATGCTGAATCCGATTACCAGTTCTCCTCCGATCATTGAAGTTATTCATCTTCGAGGGAGGTCAGTACTTGACAGGGTGACCAACTGGAAACACCGTGATGCGATTTTATAGAAATAATCACACACTGTACATTATTAGGATGTTCCCAATAAATAAACTTTGCCCTCTTATTGTAAATATGATACGATAAATTAAGAGAATAATTAGATAATTATTGTTCCGTAATGTTTGCATTTTAATGAGGTCCATCAGTGCTAAATAGGTTTCATATTGCTGAAAATTTTCGAACGAATAGATATATCGCGATTTAGTGCAATTCTGTTCTAACCATTAAAAAAAAGGTGCATGAGAGAGAGAGAGAACCGTGATTTACTTTTAACACAAAAATAAACCAGCAGAGTATTAATTATTTAAAGTATCAATGATTCACTATTCTGTTACTATTTACAGAATTGAATTAAGAAATTTAAATATTTCCTTTATTAAACTCAGAAAATCTGTATTTAAATCAGGAAGTAACTATTTCTTAGTTAAAGCATTTTAACTTTCCAAGCAAAGTAAAATTTTTTAGAAAATATATTTTTATTTTTAATTATAAATTCTCTTATTTTGTTTCTGATTTAACAATGAAACACGATGTAACTTTTATAGTTAAAATAAAAAATTGGTATATTATGAAATTATCTAAATGGAAAATTGAGCAATTACCTATGTTCAATGTTACTGATTTTATGATATATGAAAGTCATAAGCTCTCTAACAATATATTAGTTCTATCGACATTTAAAATCGATATGAATGAAAGACCTTAGTAACTTTCTGTCTTTTTTTTTCATAATAATTCTATACCCTGGAAGATTATGTTAATTGAAATGATTTATAATGTTATTTTCTTCTCGTTTGCATATACAACTTAAAAATTAAAAGCTAAGATATTTTAAACTCAATATATTAACAACGTTTGTTGTGTTTGTTGTATCTTACAAATTAATGTTGAATCTTAGATCTAGTAAAACTTCATACATGGGCAATTGTACCATAGGACCAGAGGTAGATGACGGTGTTTTTTTTTTCTTAAAAAAAGTGTTTGTTATTACATTGTTATAGTCCACAGCGTTCGCATGAGTGGTGTATCTCCTTTTTGTGAGCGGTATGTGTGCAGGGTTTGTGATCATATGTTCAGAGCCTAAACATAAAAATTTTCGAGAACAACTGAGACATGTTATTTCTTTTGAATTTTTGTGTGTTATGGATATATTGGATGTAAGGGAAAGTTCTATCATTTTCCCCCTAAAGAAGAAAGAAAACTTATTTTTTCACTTTTTATTTAAAATATAATCTAAAATATAATGCTCCTTTTTAGTGACAACTTTCTGCCAGCTTATCTACCCCCTGTGGAAAAGAAGTTCCCTGTTTTGGAGACAAAGTATTCTTTCACTGCACTCTGGATATCGTTACATATTCATTTCCATCAAGAAATAATTACTGCGACCTGAACAAATGATAGTAAAATGATGAAATATCAAGAGTATATGCTTGATGAGGTACAGTTTAGTAACCTAACACTGCAATTTTGTATGCCATGTTCCTCTTGCTACGCGTATTCTAGGTGTCGTGACAAATAATTTTGTTTACCCTATTCTACGTGCCAATTAGTGACTAGAAGATATGATCCTTTATTTTTTTTTTTTTTTTTTTTTTTTTTACCTTTCTGTTGGCCAAAGATAGATACAGACGTTCATATTGAATTCTTTAATGAAAACATCAAGTTGCGAACAGGAAAGACTATTTCATTTTCTTCCAGCAACTCATAGTGCACTATAACCTTGCTATCTCACCAACAACACAACATAACTTTCTTCTGATGCATGCCAGACTTGGATGAGGGTGGTAATGTATCCTCTTTGTAAACATATGCTTTTTTTCCTTATCACAGATTTATACACTATCCACTTTTCATCTCCGGTCACCAAGTGGTTCAAAAACGGTTCTTTTTTTCTTCACTTCATGTTAAAAAAAAACCTATCAATTATGCAAAAACAATTTTATAAATCATCAATATTATACTATTCTACTTGTTTAAGCCAATTTGAGTTGGATCAAACTTTTTGCTTAGGATCGATAACACATAAAAGCACAAATGTTCAAAAGCGACAAAAATTTCTCTTATACCCAATAGCTGCACCGCACCAAGAATTAAGAGCCACAAAAATTCCTATGGGTTTTTTTTATAGCTGAAAAATAACTTTAACTATTGATGTTTGGTTTTATTCTGGATTTTAATGATAACAACGTCTGCTGTCACAAGAGAAGTGGTGAGGGCATATTTGAATTCTCTGGAGAGCCAGCTTTCATTAGGTTGGTTTTGTCCTGACCATTCCCTCAATTTTACGTTCGGAGGCCATTCTCAGCCAACAGCGCCAGCTACAAATCAAATTCATGTTGTCAACCTTTTGTTTCTGTTTGTTGTTAAGTGTAATTCTCTGTATTACGATTGAGAAGAATTAATAATACTTTTTAAACTCATTAGTTTAATAATTTGAATGGGACTTTTTAAAAAAAAATTCAGTACATTAATCAGATTAAAAAATCAATATGATTAATTATTGTGATATCAATCAATATCCATGATTAACTTACTTTGTCAAACACAGCATTTTCCGATATAAATAAATAAGCGATGAAGCAAAATACTTGCATTTTTTAATTACAATATAAATTTGTAAGCATTATTAAGATATTTATAAAAAATTAGACTAATATAGAAATTGAATGCATATCACTGACCTTTCTCTAATGATGATACTCAAGTAGTCTCAAGACAAATTGAATAAAATATTAAGATACTCTTCTTCATGAAATGCACTTGAATGTTTCTTGTTCCCAACATCTGATTTGAGTATATTTATAAAGAACAGTGAGTTTACATTATACCAATACCTTCCAAGGCGTTTCTAATATATCTCAGAAATTTAGGATAATTCCATTATGAACCTTATATTTAAATGATATAAAATCCTTTAATAATTTCGATTTATTACTTTTATTATTTGAATTTAATGTATACGTTTTATGTTTAAAAATAATTTTGATCAATTTTCTTAACCATCAAAATAGATTTTGTTATCACATAAACAATACTCACCTATGTGTGTTTATGAAAAGTGAATTATTTTTACAGCATTTATTTATTAGAATTACTTATCCATTAAAATAAAGGTTCCCTTGCAGCATTTATTTGTAAAGGTTCACTTTAAAAAGCTGCGAATAATAGAACGAAGAAATTTTGTTGCAACAGAATCTCAATTTTTAAAGTTATTCCAATGGAAACAAAAGTCTTTTACTTTTATAAAATAATATCACATATCTTTTGATTTAAAATAAATAATTGATTACATAGCGAAAATTGCCTAAAGATAAATAATCGTTTGCACATGTTTGGAGCATTTGCACAACGCAGCATTTAATCGTATTCTTGACTAAAAGGAGTTGCATGCTCTGTCGCTTATCCCTGGGGGTGTTTTGGACCGTCGTTAAGATACCTCAGCAGAGTTCTGGTGCGATGTTAATGGAACTGGAGACCTTCTAAATACATTTAAAATAGTTAAATTTAGCAACTGGTATGTTAATCGACATGGTGCAACTTCCAAGCGAAACTAAATGAAACTAACATATTTCAATACGCAGTTCAGTTAAGTTTAGGAAGTTGCGTGATCTTTAGTTGTAAATATTCATTTTAGACTGAAATAATGAAGTTACAGTAAGTTGGAAATGCACTTTTGAGAAGGTAAATATTTTAAAATTTGGACTACAAAGTTCTTTAAAATAACAATTTAAATTCGTTCCATTAAGAATTTCAAACCCCTATCTCACTAAAATATTTTCAAAATAATCGATTAAAAAAAAGAGTATGTTTTTAATTTATATTTTGTTCCTCCAAATTCCATGCCTACATTCATTATACTTTTCTTGTGAGATAGTTCGTGTATGATGTAAAAGGATAATGTACATATAGTTCGATTTTTTTTTCATATTTTTGCAATGAAGAAAAATGTAAAATTTTTACTCTTAATTTAAATAAAGTCATAAAAACCCATTTTTTTCTAAAGAATATTTATGTCTTACTTAAATGTTCTCAATTTGTGTTTTAGGAACCTTAATTCAGATGAAAAAGTTGATTACTTTCGATGCTTACAACGTTTTATGCTATCCATGAATAAAATAATATATTTTTAAATTTCTTGTTAAAATAAAGAGCGTAATAATATTCTTGATTTTACATTAAAAAAATTAAATTTCTGAAATGCATAGCAAATACCAAAATTAGAAGGGACATTTTTATATACTAAACCAAATTTGTGAAATAAATCATTGAAAATTGTATCGGTTATTGCACTATCCCAAAATGTACAGTAAAATTTCCTTAAAGAAAATCAAACAGTATTTTCATTTAAAAGTGAATTTTGTGAATTTTATTTTAGATGATTAATTCCACTGTAATAATTTATTTTTCAGTTGCATATTTAATTATTTAAAGTATTACAGAATTTAGAAACATAACATGAACCATTGTATTTTTACTTTTTAAAAGTTTTTTTATAACTGAAATCAACAAGAAATAACAAAGTATTATTATTCACTATTTGAATTCCATTGTACCTATTATTTTTCCCGTTTCATGATAATGATTGATCAAATATTTTAAGAACAGTTTTTTTAATGAACACTTATTTTGATAATTATTAATTTCAGTTAACATTAAATTGTTGCATTAGAATGAAACAAGGATATACAGAATGAACAAAAATTTCAGGTACACAATGAGATAAATATATGCATTAAGAATATGTAAAAAAATGACAAAAAATTGTATTTTCTCAATTTTTAAAGGACATTTTTAGCCCTGAAAATGAAATACTACTCTCCTTATAATACTTTACAAAAAAACGTCGATTGTTCAGTTCTTAATTTTTAATATTATACTACATTCATTAATGGACATTTAATCTATTATAGTTAAAAATTTATAACAAGTAGATGCTTGCACTTTTCCCCCGATGCTATTCCCATCCCAAGGCGAGGCTCCAATCGACACCCCTTCACCAAAAAGTGTGAAATCACTGATCAAAAGGGGACAGTGGTGCTAAAAGTGGCTTAGAACGGGGATAATGACTTGTTACGTGGTATTAACTACACACTTTTTGAGTGTAGCCGCGTTATATTGCGTGTGAAATAGTATTTATACAGTCTATTAAGACAGTGCAGGTTTATCCATTGGGCACTTGGGGCGGGCGCCCTGGTAAACGAGACCCGGAGGAGCACGTATAAGATGGATTTAATTGGATCCAAGAGTTTCTAATTGGATGAGCAAGTGCTAAGGCTGGTCTGTAGATCCTGTGCACCCAAGACCCGAAATGAGCTTAAACCGGCACTGCACTAAGAAGTTGCTTTGCTTTACAGTCCTCTGAATATTGCAGAATAACAGGTTGGGATCTCATAAGGATGTACAACAGTAATTTTAATTATTTATTTACACAATTCAAAAATTGTGATGTAAAACATTTTTATATTAATTAATTATAATATAAAACCAAAAACTATAATGACTTTACAAGTATAAACTAAATCTTGGCGAAATAAAGTGAGATAATATTACAATCAAAGTAAGAACATTTTATGCATAAAAAAAAGTGATGCAAATGTAGACAATTTTTCTTTTATGAAAGTTAAAAATAAATATATTTACTAAGACAAAAATAAATTAAAAGGAATTATGACAGAAAAGCTGGTTGAGCATTAGTTTTAAATAATTAGCAAAAACATTTAATGAAACATTTACGATATGATATATTTTAGTAAAATCTGATAACACGTGATTTATTTGCAAGGAAAGAAAATTACACCTACTGACAACTTTCAGCACAAGAGGTCTCTCTGCCTTTTCACCTCTCCCATTGGTGGCTACACATCTATAAATGCCTTCATCTTCCTTCCTAACGCTATGAATCCGAACAATCCCTCTTTGGTCGATTGATTGACGATCTCCATATGGTAGTTTGCTTCCACCTGCAAGATGGTATGTGCAACATTATCGTAACCATACATCATGAACTCCTTATCATGTTACATATATTGCACAATAACATATCCTAATGACACTATTAGTAAACAGGCGTTGATGGCACATCTGGAGTCTGTTAGGAAATAGATAATTGCAACGAATACCTTTACTTATATAAGGAAGCAGTACGTATTATTTATTGAATGTAGGAAAATTGTTTAAAAAAAGATTCTTCTTAGAAACGCGAATAAGAAACACGTTTCTTTTGATAAAAATACACTGGGGTATGAATTTTCCGCTATAATGAATGAGTATTTATTTAGCAATGTATCAAACGTATTTTCCTTGAATAAAGTTTAGAATTCACGGAAATGTAGATCGTACACATAAACAATGAGAACAAATGAATTTTCTCTTTCTTTTAAATGTATTTTTTGTGTATTTTTATATACATTACCGGTTAATTAAAAAATACATGTGATGATTTAAAAAATATATTGATTTATTGTAGCGGTTTCGACAATTTTATTTTTTGACGTTGCAGTGAAAAATTCCTGGTAAAAATGCAACAAATAAATTTAGATTGCCTTTTTGAAAAGGACCAACTAACTACCCCTTTTAAAATTGTTTCCTTTTCTTCATTTAGAAATGAAAGAAATTATCAATGATATTAATTTTAATATTTTCTTAAATTTTATGCACATGTACTTTTATGAATGTAACAAAAATTTATGATACAATTTTTGCTGCGTTTGTGCCCAATGACAGACAAAACAGCACATATATAGCAAAAATTATTTGCTCACATCGTTTGCAAAACAAGGTATTTTCCTAATTTATGCACTTCAAAAAGTTTTTACAAGAAATTAAGATTTTTAAAAATTGAATTTAAAAGCATTAGTAAATTTTATATGTAATATTAATTAAAAGAAATATAAGTCCTCATTTTAATCATCTGAAAATCAAACGATTATGCAGAATAAATATTACACACACACACACACATATAAATATATAATATATAATATATAATATATAATATATATATATATAGAGAGAGAGAGAGAGACCTTCAATTAAATGTTAAGAATAATGTACTAATTAGTAATATTTTTGATAAAAGAGATTCTTTTGATTTTAATATTATTAAAATGACTTTTTGGAGCAGTAAACGATTTAGTCACAGATAATGATGTTAAACAAAATAATTATAAGCTGTTCTGCAATAATTGCTTGGAATACAATTATCCAATTGAATTCATTTTTAAATATATTTCTAAGTTATCTCTCTAATTCTCCTTTTTATTGTTTAATGATTTTTTTCTCCTGTTTTTTATTATTTTTAATTCGTTTTTGTTTGATTAGTTTAATTACAATAAACCTATCTAGGTGGCTTCACCAATTTTTGTTTCTGGTGTTACCAACTTAACACGTAATTTTTAACATCACTTAGCATGGTTGCGTTCGATTTTAGTGGTTTTTTCCCCGCTTTCTCATGAATTGCATTTTTTCACGAAAGTTTTTTTTTATCTTGTTAAAATTTCATTTCCTTTCATATAATATATTAATTATATTTTTTTTGTCGGTTGCAAATTACACATGGTTGGTTTTAGGCCTAACTTTTTAATTTGGTTATGTTTTTCTATTATGTTTAAAATTTCTGATGTACGGGGAAGTGTTGGATCCGTAAAATATATTTAACCCTAATTCTGATGGTCCTAATTCAGCAACAGCTTTAGAAATCATAATAAGTCCTCATTTTAGTCCATTGACTCTTCTGGTTTCTTACATTTTAAAGTTCTAACTCTGTTTCATGCTATACATATGCTTAGTTAATTCTAGTACAATATATTTTCCATCATTTTTTATATTGTGTTTCTTGAAATCTGGTTTAAGTCTTCTAGTTTTGTTAGTGGTATAATTTAGTACTATGAATTTTATCATACTGTGTATTTTTTTCATTTTATGAAACTGTATATATATATATTATATATATATATATATATATTAATATTTTCGAAAATATATCGCAAAAATAAACGATACAAATCGTTATTTATTACTTTAGGAATATTTTATTACCAAAAATGAATGGAAAAATATTATTTGTTTGAAGTAGATTTAGTTAAATTGATTTAACTATTTCAAACCAAGCAACATGAATAAACTAGTCAAACATCTTCAGTTAAAGCCTGCTTTTACACTGTTATATAAATTCAGCAATTACTTTAATTTCTTGCATAGAAAAAATTTCCTTAACTCTCCTTTTCTAAAATAATTTATTAAGTCAACAACAATGCAGTTGTAAAGGAATATTATTCAACATAAAAAATAGCCTTAGAAAATGCAAGAGTTTAAAAAAAACAGAAATGCATTTTGGGGAAGAGATAATAAATTGTGTTATATGTTTTCAGAGAAATTTCTCCTTTTCTTAAATGTTAACCATAAGTGAAAAATAACAGAAAAAATCACAGAAAAATAAACAAATGTAATTCAACTTTTTAATCAATCAACATTTTTTCTCTCAATTTGCGGATTCTTACAGGTTTTCCACTAAAATACAAATTATTTCTTACAATGTGTTTAAAAGTTGATATATGCACCAAAGTGAAGCAAAATTATGGAAAATGATGAAAATAATATTTATGGTATCCGAACACGTGGCAATGACCAAATTCGGTCGGAGCGTGTATTTTTTTATTTTATATTTTATTGAATGCATTAAATTTTGGTTTTACAAAATATAAAATACTATTTTGTTTTTACACCACCTAGAGACCAAGTTACAATCAATTTTATAAAATTTGAAAAGCTTGAAGTGGCTTTTCAATCTGCCAGAGGTTATCATTTATATTCTATAAATTCTCTCATGGAGAGGCTGATAACTTAATGTGTTATAAATGTATTTCTATAAAACTTTTTGAACCTGATATTTATATTATTTTCCAGAGAATGTACTAAAATATTTCTTACTGTACGAATATTTTTTGAGTTATGGCCTGTTGCTTAAATAAAAGTTTCATAAAAAATATCCCATTTCTTATCATATTTACTCGATCAGTTCTAAAATTTTAAAATTTCAAAATAAGGATTAAAACTATTGTATTTTCTAGATAAATGCTTCTAATTTTATTTAGTAATACTTTTACTGATATAAGTTTAATTTTTTTTCCTGTAAATGCTTTTAATTTTTTTCAAAAATATTGCTGAAATTTCACTTATAATTTTGATTTTTGTAAAATTTAAATAATTTCTTTTAAATATTGTTATAGTTAAATGTTAGTATTTATTGCTTTGATTCTTAAAAAGCATTTATAATTTTTTAGAATGTTATTTTTTTTTTAAAAAGTACTCCGAACGTGTTTGGATATCTTCTTGTTTTAAAATAAAAGTATTGTGTGTGTGTTTATTTAATATACTATAGTTTTTTTTAGAGTAGAAATAGTGAATAATAATTTGATATTTTTATTCATGATTAAAATTTCTGAAATACTTTGTATCGTTCTTTCTTTTGTGCAAAAGTAAGTGATATATATTGAAATCACATTCTTTCAAGATACGTGAAAACTTATCTTATGTTCATTATCAAAATATAATTCATTTATATTTTTTTTTCTTTTTCATTTTGTATTTCTTTCAATTCTGACTTTTTTAATATTTATTTCACAATGGTTGTGCGTGATATTGCATTACCTTATCATTATACAAATTATCAAAATTTATTAATTTATGGACTATTTTTTTTCCAGATATACTTTAAAATATTTTGAATAATTTATCATTAAGTTCATATTTTCCCCTCGTATTTTCAATTTGATGTACTAAGTTTGAAAATAAAATATATGTGAAAAATTATGTGTATGAAACATGTAAAGAATTTCATGACTGAATGCATCTTTTTATTCTTTCAACCAATTTATAAGTATTTAAAAATATTTTTTTAAAATGATTTTTATTATTTAAGCCTTTATTGTATACACCTACAAAAAGTAATAACTTAAAAGATAGAAGATTCAAAGCAAAATCTCCTTTTTCTAAACACATCCCGAACTTCTTCTTGACATTTGAAAAATTTTCTCTGCATGAACGCAGTGTAATAGCAAACCCCATCAAAATGATACATCTAAAAGGAAAAAGAAACACCACAGAAAGACGTAAAAGTACGCCTAATCATAACTTCCCTAGATGATGACCAATCTCTCTAACAGTGATCTTTTCTTTGTTAGTCTACCCTTGCAAGCCTCACTATTACTTTCTGAGCTTCTAGGATGACATTACTGAAGCATAAAGCATCTTGCTCTTGCTACTCATCTTATGCGAGTCTTGTTCTTTTTTAGTCTTATTTACTGACCATAACAGAAGTACCTCATTCCATATCTATGAATTCCATCTCTCAACCTCCCTGAATCCCTGCACGCACGTCCTTTGCTCTAGGCAATCTTTTTTTTTCTCTATCCCACCCCATCTTTGAACTGAAAGACGATGCTGGGACACGTTCTCATTCAGAAGATAAGAGGTACAGCACTGATTTCTTGAGCTGGTAGTCTGGAAGAAATAATATATATCCATTTTTTTCTTTATTTTCTTTTCTTTCTTCCTTCGTTCCGTGATGCGTTGCGGTTGAAATCATTTCGAAGTCTGGGATGCGGATATATGACAAAGATTAATAAATTTATTCTCTCAAAATCTAAAATTAAATTAAAACATATTTTATCTGATCAGAGGGAATATTTGTATTCAAAAATAGAAAAGTTAGTTTATGTTGTTATCTTAAAAACAATCCTGGTTCTAGGTCGGAATAAAATGTTTCATCAAAAATCCCATTACATATTTTTGATCAAATGAAATACATTGGAATTCTATTTAAACGAATAAAATTAGTGTGTTCAAATCTTTTTTTGTGAAAAAAATGAGACATGGAATCGAAAATGATTAATATTTGTTTCTTTAGAGTTCTTTTTTCTGTGTTTATTGCCTTCCAATATATACTCTATAACAAAAAAAAATGGCATACCAAGAAGGAGTTGCCCGATTGTAATGAAATTTCGTATACAAAGACATTTGTACTGAGCATGCAAATGATTAAAATTTGGTATCCAATGAATAAATAGCGGGAGCTACAGCGTATCGGAACTGCGCATTTAGCAGGTGTCTATAAGAATGATCCTCAATCTGATGTTTAAAATTTCTGATGCATTGCATTTTAGGATACCTTTCAACGACTTCAAAAATGCATCCCCGCAGGATTAGAGCTCATTATGAGCAATTGTCAGAGTTTGAAAGTGGTCGTATGATTGGATTGAAAGAGGCAGGCTATGCAAATTGGAGAATCGCTCGTTATATGGGTCGAAGCGATGCGGCCATTAGAAAATGCTGGCAAGTATGAGTGGATAGTGACAGATTTCAGCGGTCATGATGCTAGTGGCCGACCTAGAACTACAGCAGATCGGGAGGACATATTGATTATCAGATCTGCTGTCACAGCACCTAATTCATCGTTATCAACCATCAGCCGTGCGACCCGCGCATGCCTACCCACCATGACCATTCACAGACAGCTGATAGAGCGAAACTATTGACCGACTGCTACGCCACCTGCTACTCAAACCTGCACACTGTAGAGTCTGATTACAGTGATGCTTGGCTCGATCAAATTGGAATCATGCTAACTGGGGACGTATAGCGTTTCGCGACAAATCTTGCTTCCAACTATGTCCTGAGAATCCTCGAAGACGTGTCTGGAGACCCCCAGAGCAGCATGCCGATTATGCTGTCACTATGTCACGTCTCCAACCAAGAGTCATGGTCTGAATTGCCATTTATTTTGACAGCCGGACCTCTTAGGTTGCCTTTAGAGCACACCTACAGTACATCGGTACGTTGACGACATTCTAAAATCTATTTTGCTGCCGTTCCTTGACCTTATTTTTCAGTAAGTTAATATCAAACGACATACGACACATGTTGCTATGATGTCTTACATCTTGCCAAACACTTTATTGACTGGCCAGATCTCTCTCCAATAGAGCGTATCTGGGATATGATAGGAAGGTGAGTGCATCAACCAGGGAATGTTGATGACCTGGTCAGATAATTGGGACAAATTTGGCAAGTAATACCACATGAGACCGTCAGGGTGCATTATCACTCTATGCCGCCTGGTGTGGCAGCTTGCATCCAAGCTAGAGGTGGATAAACACCTTCTTCAGCTCGTTATTTGTCACAATGTAACACTGAAATTAATTATTAAATTTTTCTGAGAATTTAATTATGTTCTATTCTGTATTTCTTTTCTGTACTAATTCTGCCTCGATTGGACTACTTGTTCTTGGTGCGTCGTTTTTGTTTTTTGTTGTTTTTTTGTTATAGAATGTATTTAGCTTCTGTTATCACGCGTTAAATATTGCAAAATGTTTTCTGGAGCTTTTACAAGAGCATAAAACCTTACTTTTTAAAGGATCTTTAATTTTGGGAGGTTTAATATACAAACTGCACTTAATCTTTTAATATTTTAAATTAGTAACGAATGAAAGATTTCATATGGTAATTCATAGCTGTGTTGTAATGACTAATAGATTAGGCAATTCTAGGGTGACAGTAATATACTTTTATTTAAAACTATTATTTAATTCTCTTATAATTTAACAAAATACATCTCAATTTAGGTATTTGAAAGAAAATTAAGTAAATTTGGATAAAAAAATAAGTGCTAATATATTCTTTATATGTACTTTTTAAGAGTTTTTAAATAACCAAATTACTTTCTTCGCAGACATATAAATATCATTATATAACACATAACGTCAAGAAAACACAATTCAAAATCGGTTGCTCTATTTCCATAAGTCTGCTCAAGTAAATCTCAGCATTTATTTTGAAAGTGAAAAAAATAACAATGAAATGAGCAAACAAATATTCAAGAAGAAATTTCATTTTACTTATGTAATTATTTTTATCTACAAGGTAATGTTGCTCATAGTAAACTCTAAAAGAATGCTTTTTATATAAATACGTGGTTTCTTAAACTAAAGATGAATTCCGTTCTCATTTATGGTATGAAAGCCAAAGTAATCTTAAGTAAGATTCATATACTGAATAATATATTCATTTAAACAGGTTAAAAATAGACACACAACACACAAATTCTCTTTCCATGTATATATAATATTTATACATCATGTGAAGAATATACTATACACAGCGAATCCTCTACTTCAGAAGGGATTTTTTTTTATTTTCCAAAAGGGTCCAGCAGTAGGGTATTTGGTTATTCACGTGAAGTTGTGGAGGGAGATATAACTTTTACCTTAGGTGAGTCAAGGAATGAAAATAACCGGATAAGGTTATCAAGCGAAATCTCTTGACCGACATCAAATCCTACCCAACGAGAAGTGACGAAGGACCAATGGCTGAATAATAATTTTGACTACGTTCTATAGAAAATATTCTAATTCATGAAGTTTTCTATGAAAGTATTCTATTTTCGAGACAGAGAAAAAGAGAAAACGCTGACTTTTGAAAAAAATCGCACTCTGGCTTTCAGACCTACATGCCCATTCGACGACACCTGCACAGCCTTTCAAAGACTTGCGTGAACAATCATATGGATATGCACCAAACATTGGATCTCACTAACGTTCCACTAGAGCTTGCACCTACGAGTCACAGCAAGGGTATACTTCCAGCGCTTAAATGAGCTCTTCCCGTATCCATGCATCATACACTTGAGTTTTGTCTCATTTATTTGAGCTTACAATAGATACTTAAAATTTTAAAGTAAATTGCAGTTTCAAATTCAATTTTGAGTAATATCATTAAAAAGCAATCGATAAATCCAATAGCATAACGGAGAATATTAGCCCACCCCCCTGCAAACTCAGTTTTTGAGTTCCAAGTCCAAATATATTCTTAGTGTCACTCACGTTTTGGGCTTCATAAACCCAAATCCCCTGGGTCTGGGCCCCCGAAATACGGAAGTGTTCGTTACATTATTGAACTCAAGTAAATAAGGGTCCAGTAAGAAAATCACATCTTCTACGCAAATACCTGACCTTCTTCTCCCGTTACTCATGTATTCTATTGAATACACTGAATCAGATATGAGAGCTTTTTAAACCTATTAATATATAGCTACTTTTTTCATTAACATATTTCTTTCGATTTTTTACTGACAAAACATAGTGATAAAAGTCGAGGAGAAAATTTATATTCTTTATAACTTAAAACTAAATTACAGTTTTGCAAAAAAAAAAAAAATGGTTATTTTAAAATGTAAGTACTTAGATTTCTAATACGCCTAGTTGCTTTCGTGTTTAAGAAATATTAACGAACAAGTTCCAAGCTGACGAAATTGTCTGTAGACTTATTAGAATGCTCAAATACTGCTTTTCACATATGCCCCATACCATGCCAGAGATTTCTCTAGGGCATGAAATGTATGACTTTTGGTATGAAGTTCCGTAACTTCATGGGCATTCTACGCCCCCATACATGTCCATCTACCTCATAAATGTAAAAACATGACTCTTTCGACGAAATAATGTGTTTCTATTCCTTAATAGTACAATTGTGTGCGTGATGTGTCAACGAGCCCAAAAGAGGTGAATAACTGTGCATCATTCAGCCATGAAGGATACGCTAACAGACTTTGGACTCTAAAATTCATCTAAAAGAACAATTTTTGTACATTTCTCACGCTAATACTTGTTGTTACCGGAACATTGAATATTGTACAAAATTGGTATAGTATTACGCGCCTACTAGAAAATTAATTGTTTCCAGCCGCAAATGATTCCGTTTCCTCAGTGTTTTTTTCCCGCCCAGAAAGTTAGTGTTTTCCAGATTTCTGATATTTTTGGTACTTTTCTTTCAATGGCCATACGCATTGTGTTACTTGAATTAGTAGCATTTGTTCTTTATTTTCATGCGTTTGCCTATGAAAATAACGCGTCTTTCTGTTTACTTTTGAAACTCTTTGATTAATTAATATTTTTACTCCAAATGAATTACGTAAAAATTCTTATTTCAAAGTATGTAGATATATTTTTTCCTAAAATATAATTGTTAGTGTTCTTATTTTGATTAATTTAATTTTGATAGTTATATATATTAATGGAAACTGAATTGATTAAGAAAAAAATAATGCAAATAAAAGCAAGGAAGCCATCACTAATCTCATAATCAAGTAAGAATAATAATACGTTATTTAGAAGTCAATGTAATATTGTTATTTTCAATGACATTTTTTTTAAAGTGTTAATTATATTTGGGAACTATAACATAATTTTAGTGTAAGAAAAAATTCATAGGCATTTTAATTATTGTGAACGTTTTCTTTTTCATACTAGTTAAACACAATTTTTTTTTATATTCTTAATCTTCTTAAAACACAGAAAGACAAAACTATTGACTTTTTTTTGTAATAAATGTAATTTCGGCTTGAAATTCAGTAAAACTTCATATTGATTCGAAATCATTCTAGAATTAGAAAACTGGAAACGTAAGATATAAAAATGCCTTCATTTTGTATCGTTTAATTTTGAGATTGTATGATTCTGTATAATTAATGTTTAACAATATTCTAAAAGCCCAACCAAAACATTTATTCTGGAATCTTTCAACTTGTGAAGGAAAAAAAATTCTTAAATTACGTTTTTATGAAATTATGTTGTTGTTGTTTCGAATCCCCTTGGAGCAGGAAAACCAACACCCAGTCCGTGTAACCTTTCCACATAATAATGTCACAAACCAGGTCTTGATCTTCAAACAACTGTCTTAGGGAAATGCCCCAGCAGTCCAGAAGATGAACAGGAGAATGAGGGAGAGAGCAGGGACAGGCAAAGAAAGACTTTACCCCCGGTGCAAAGGTCATAACACGCAGGTGACCACTTCAAAAGCGCGCCAAGACTGTCTGAAGCTCCCTGGATCTCCTGCACTGTAGATATAGGACAGGACTTTTTTTTTGGGCTGGGTACCAGTGAGGAGCGGGAGATTTTTGCCAAGTCAAATTCATTTTAGCTTTGTGGAGGGAATGAATTTCAGAGTGGCTCAAGGCAGAGGAACTGTGGTTAGGAAGATCACAACCCCTACCACTCAGCTCATCAGCTACTTCGTTCCGAGGCACACTTGCATGCGATGGTATCCACTGAAGACACACTTGTTTCGTCTGACCAAGTCTAGTCAATTTGGATATAATATCCAGACCAGCAATGTCCATAATCTTTGGTCATTTCTTCAAATATTGGATAGAGCTTCTGCTGTCTGTCAGGATCCAGATAATGTCCTTATTAGAGTTGAGAGCATGATCGAGAGCACCACTGACAGCGATGAGTTCCGATCGAAAGACGGAACAGTGGTCAGAATTCCTGATGCTGATTTTAACATCACTCCCGGGAGTGTTACTAAGGGCTGCTATGGAATGATAATAGCTATAATGGATGAGAACACTGAAATTGGATAATTTTTAATCTAACCAGTAAAATAATAAAACCTGTTTCTGTTTCTAATGCCACCTGTCTGACGGGTCAGATCGAGGCCCACGAAATTCATCGCGTCAAGGGGCTAGGTGTATGCCTGTCATTAGCTTTTAGCACCATGGAGGTGACAGTACGATATCGCTCGGTTCACATACACGATAGATGGCGACACCACCTATCTCCACCCCCAAAATTTAGGAATGGAACTGGAGGGGGGGGGATATTCTCCAGCCCTCTGTACCCGTGGATTCTTCTGCGATCGCCCACAAGACTTTCGGACTCACTGATTTAACGAGCACGTACTCGGAGGGTATTTGGTGGCATCGGGCATCGAAACCAGGCATTCCGGTCTGGAGTCCAACGTTCTAACCACTAGGCTACCCACGGCCTCAAACCTGTTTCTTTCAAGTCCTTTGAAAAGTAGAATAGTAAAGCTTCAATTTTCTAAAAATTGTGTTTCTGTCTAATGTGTGTGTGTGTTTTCATTACTCTAATTTTCATGTTTTAGATAAGTAAGTATTCAAAATGGAAAGATTTGAACTTTACGCTCTATGTATATTTTATTGTAGCTGTTATTGTAATATCTATTTAAAATTAAAGATATCTCAAAAATGCATATACGAACAATGAGTTTTTTGTATGAAATTGATCAAGATTTTAACCTGGATTGTTAACTTTAAATTAGGTTGCATTGTTTATGTATGTGATTAACTTCTACGTTTCAATTTCTCAAATTGGAAAAATTAAACAGAAATGCTTTTAAAAATTGTAATATACTATGTTACGGTAATTTTCTAAACATGTATAGGGCTTATAAACCCTATTTTATTATTCATATTAACCAAGGAGCTTAGCAATAATTAAAGCTATCTGATTGTGAAGAAAAATTAAGGTATTTTTAAAATAATCATTTTTGTTTCGGTAGTTATATAATATTTGCACCCAATGAACTATTTATGTAAAACAAATATCACAAAATATTAATAATAATAATTACGGAAATGTTAGCCCTTAAATTAATATAATTTAAATTAATTTATCCAACATTTCTTATACATTTATTGTTGTTTTTTAAAATTTTTATAAGAATTTTTTTAAAGGTTTTTTTTTAGAGGAAGATAAATTGATTTTAACTATGATTAGCAAAATTCTATCTTGGCATAAGTAAATTATATATTTAAAACCCAATTATATAGATCTGTTTCAATGTTTTTTATCAAAGTTTTTTTTTTTTAGAAAAAAATAATTTTTTATTACCTTTTTCTATTTTTTTAAAGTATAAATGGTATTCGTCTTGTAACAAATGGATATATCTGAAACATCTTTAAAATATGTAATTAGAAAGTATTCTTTTGAAGCTAAATGCAACCATCTTTCGAAAAAAATATATAATTTATCCCGTTGTCTAATTGCATTTTAATAAATTTTCTGATTGCGTTTCTTTCTATTCTAGTAGGAGACAGGAGTTTTTCCATCATTAAAATATCATTATTGGAAAAATAGAAATAGAAAATATTTTAGAGAAACAGCGTTTATCTGAGCCAAGTGATTAAAAGGAACCAGTTTCAGAGATAGAAACTAAATCTATAAAATATTCGATCAAATTTACCTTATGCAAAATGTTTGAAAGTAATATTTTATTAAAAGTAAAAAACCGAATATATATATATATATATATATGTGTGTGTGTGTGTGTGTGTGTGTATTGTTTTTAATGGGGTGCTGCGGACATGTTTCACCATTCCAGACCTAGTTTTTTTTCTCCCCGGGGGTTGGTATCTCTTTTTGGAAACATACTATAAATGTCCTCTCATTAGATTCTTTTAAGGGGGTCCGGCACCTTCCATAGGAGCCCATGTTAAATTTCGTAATTTTCTGTATCTTTTTTTCAGAAACTACTTGCTTTTCATAGATGAAATTTTTACAGTAGGTTATATGTATTATAAATAAGACTTTAATGGAGGATTTTGTCTTTTTACTAAAAATTAAAATAATTATGAATTTTTTAAAAAATGACCATTTTTTTCTACTTAAAATTTAGTCTAAAAAGACGTTATCTAAAAGGTTTTGATAGATATATCTTATATGCTCCATTAAAATATGTAAACATGTTGAAAATGTACTTACTGAAAATTTGAGGACCCTACATTAATTAGTTTCTGAGAAAAAGGTACATAAAAGGGGAAAATATTGCATTTTGAAAAAATAGGCTTTAAAGTAAAAATTTGTAATTTTTGACGATTTACCTTTTTTTAATACTTTTCAGAAGCATATGAAACATTTTCTTTGCCCTCTGCTTCTACAAAAAACTCTTCTAATTTTCTTTTTTTTTTCATTTTTTTAAGCAATCTAGGCTTTTTTTGTATCCCAAGATGCTTTCTTTAGGCTACACGAATCCTATGTGCATCTAATTTTTTAAAGCATGACACACAATTAAAATCTGGTTCAACACCACAATGTTTTAAAATGATTAATTTGGCTACAGGGCCCATATCGAATTGTCCAATTGCAATATTTACCCCTAATTTTAGAGTATTTAACTCCACGAACGTAGATTTTGGAATGACTTACCATATGGTATCATTAACTGACTCATTGGGGTTTTGAGTCTTTACATGTAGACATTTTTTTAATAAACTAGGGTCAGCTAAATCTCTAAAAATTGGCTTAATTTCATTCATGAGGGAAGATGGCACATGGGTATGTTTTTTATAATCATAATGCTTTTCGTTAAATTCAGCCTTTGCTTTCTGAAACTTGCACCATGAATTTGTACCCGAGGGACACAAGTCATGTTGAGGGCTTTCGTTTGTAGACAAAAGATGGAAATAAACAGCCTAAACAGCAGTTCTCATGTTGTGTAAATAATTGATATTGTTTCTAATGACCATACCATAATACCTCTGAATTTTTGAAAATAAAATGTCGGTGTAAAACCTCTTGAATCTCCATCGCTCCTCGAGGAGCACCTGTCACGCGTCAAGAAAAGTGGCTTCCTTTTAAAAAATAAATAAAAAATACTTTTAATTACTGTACTTCGATATATCATATATCAGTTTAAGCAGAAACGTTTGACCTTTTAAAAAATATCAAAAAGGCAAAATCGATCATTTTTCAAAAATTCATGTAGCTGAATTAAGTAAGGTAGTATCTACAATTTATGATTTTAAAAAATGATTCAAAGAAAGATAATGGTTGTCTGAAAAGTATGACTACAAATTAAAATAGTAATTACAAAAAAGCAAACAAAGATATTTACTTGCGGTTTTTTTATATTCTGTAAAAAAAAAATACCAAAGCTTTTCTACAATGTTTTATTGCACGATTTCAATGTGCAAACCATTAGTCGGGGGCAGCACATTGAGTCTATATGAATAAAGACATTTCAGTTTCTGCCAGATTTTGTTTTTGACAATACTCTCTCATCATAAATCTTTTATAACTTTTTTAAATTGTGGATCTTGAATTTGGACTGCGTTTATTGGTAGATCGAAATTCACGCTGCACATGTGTTACAGATTTAAACTCGATAAACAATGCCAAAACTTGCGCCTGTTCTTGCAGTAAAGACATTTTGAAGCCAGAATGTTGCAAATTGTGGACGTTGCTCCATCTAGTTTGCCTTTCATTGAACAGTAAATTTAATTTTTTTCTTTATAGAAAAAAAAACCGTCAGAGGAAATCTTTGTTTATTTTTAATTCATTTTTGAAAGTAAAGCCATGCTTTTTAGACACCCTATATTTTATCATTTCAAATATGACACATGTAATGTCTACAAAACAAATTAATTAAAGAGTTTAAGTAAAAATATTGAAATGATATAATAATGTCTCAGAAAAATAATAAATAGGAATAGAATTATTTATATGGCATTATAATAAAATTTTAAGTAATTAACAGGCTAAATTAAAAAAATGTAATTTAAACAAATCTTAAAATGATTGAAAATAAATTTACCAATTTATATTAAACATAGTTAAATGTTGCAAATATACATATTCAAATAGAGTTTTATATAAAGGTTCTCATAAAATGTACTAATTAGTCTTTATTATTAATATATTTTGAATTTAATAATAACGAGTTATGCAGCAGTTAGACATTTAAGGCAATATCATATGATACCGCTCATTAATAAGGGGAAATATGCATTTAAAATTCTTTTTATTCTATTAAAATTTGTGTCTTATTTTCAAAGAACGCAATATTTTTAATGAAAATCTGTTGTTAAATATATAGTTTTTAAAAATTTCATAACTCATTATATGTAGTTTAAATTCTACAATAAACTATTTCAAATAAATATTATTGTATTGAAAATAGTTTTGTTCTTATAATCTTCCGGATATTCAAATGAACGAGAATATATAAGAAAATTATATAGAAGGTTATTAAGAAACTTAATTTCTTTTCTAAATTACAGCTTGAAAGTATCTTTCAATAGTTTTTATAATCCTCAAAGTAATAGCCATCAGTGTTTCATAAAATCTCAATTATATTACTATATAAATACACTAACTTTATGGATCATAATATATCTCTAGAAAATTCAATTTATTCACTATCGTCTTCACATAAATGTGACTAGTTTTATGTAGCAGAATTAGAATGATACGCACATATATCATAACATTTATTTTAAATTATAATCGACTTTAGTATGTATAAGCTCTTTCTTTGACAACTCTCATTTTAAATTGATATTTCAATGAAGTATGGGCTTTATGAGAAGTATTTTGAGACGGAAAAAGAGCAATAAAGCCTGGATCTAGCGATTTAATTTGCTTATTTGCATTTAGATATCCCTTTGGGATAGGCGACTCTTTTGTAAACCGGAGGAAGAGACATATGCATCCAAGTTCTGCCATTCGATGTGAATCTAAATAAATATTGACTTGGAACTCGGCCCATTCAATACAACTGTAACTGTTTCACCGTAGTTGATTCATCATATTTGCACAGACTTATTTAGTTTATCATTTCTACATCAGGTTTGTATTACAAAGGCATTAAATGAATAGATTTGATATGTTGCAATGTACGCCTCTTTCTATAGAAACATAATTTAAAACACTTCACCGATTGTGTGAAATATATTTCTTTATTAAAGTAAGGGGAAATTCGAAGTAAATGAATAAAGACTCCCAGTTGGCTTACAGCATTAATATGATTTCGTTCGAAATTGTTTTTAGTATTAAAGAACAAATAGAAGTATCATATGCAACTAATTCTAATTTCTAAATTTCTTGTATGATCAGTTTTTTTAATTAGTTAAAACCATTTACAAATACGAACTATCTGTTATATTTTTTGTTAAAAAATGCAAAAATAAAGTTAATATTTAATAATATATCAGTTTATCAATGTAATTTTTCTCTTTGTAATCTTTATTTGTAAAGTAATTTTAAAAACACAATAGAAATGAAAAGAGAAAAAATAATTTTTTTTCCATCAAAATTTTTATGGACTGAAAAAAAAACTAATCTTGTGTTTTCAAATTATCATGATAGTTTTATAAGTGATCCATTCGTTTTTAGCAATCGAATTTTTTATTCTTCATTTTATTAAGCGAAAAAAAAAACCTGTCAGAATATAATTTGTTTTTTTAGACGAAAAATTAACTTATACCCTTTTATATATATATCTATATGTACTCATTCTAATGGCTTAACTGGTTTCAAAAATTTATAAAAAGAAAAAAAAAAGTATGCATATAATTGCAAAATAAATTTTAATAACCAAGAAAATAAACTTTAAGAATTAAATGCAATTTAAAACTATATATATATATATATATATATATATATATATATATAATTTAAAAGAAAAACAAAAACAAAAAATGTACAAAACTTTCCGAAGCACCTACGCATTTGATCCCAAAACACATTGTTATGTACTATGTCTAGAACTTAATATCTTGATGTATTCAAAATAAAAGTTCACCTTTAAACAAATATAAATCTAATGCTTTTTATTACTACAAAAGAACGAAATCTCGTAAAAGAAAATTGAGAAAATTGCCATGTTAATATTTTTGCTTTTAAAATCAAAGCAGGGGGATATATATTTATATATATATAGCCATACGTTACTGTTAATACAACTGTATTTCATATAATACACTAACTTTTAAAAGATGAGTTTAAAGTAGCGTTTTGCTTCTAATTTAAATAAAACAAAGAGCTTGATATTATTTTGTTTAAAAATGTTGTTCATAAAATTATGGGTACAGATAAAAAAAGATTATTTACAGATAAAGAAACACATTTTTTAATAAATATCCATTACTTCATATAAAAAGAAAATCACATTTATATTTGCGGAAAAAAATAAAATAAATGCATTTGTTGCGCTTTTGCTCCAACTTTTAATACATCTGTAGCATCAACATTTCACACGTTCAATTATGTTGTTAAGCAAAGTCTATGCGTACAGAAATCCTCGCTCAAATTCATTAAACGACTTAGGAAGAGGACTAAGCTATCTTCTAACTGAGGGTATCACAATGTATTAAAGTTTGGAGATTGAGTAGCCTTTGTTTTCTTTCTAAGCATTGATCTGGATATTCATAAACAAATCTTGTTCGACAAGGTGGGTCAATATTTTCTTTAATAGGATGAATTCATCATCAATTACACCACCACATATGCTGTGATGCATGAATCAAGTATTTCACACTCTGATATTTCACAACTGAGTTACTTTTTGGAGCTCGTACATTTCAAAGTTACTACTCAGGGAGGTTCCATTTCAACCCGTAATTCCACCTCATATATAACTGTCTTATAAAGCAATTGTTAAACTAATAGTAAAGGGCATCTTCAGATTAATTCACAACCTGAATTGCTTTACAAAGTAAATATATATACTCGTATATTAAGAGTAGAGAAACATATTGCCTGTTTGTTCCAGACTACGTATTCTCTTGCTCATTGTAAACGAGAAATTCTGTATCATTGATTAAGGAAACACACAAGAAGTCTTCCTGCTAAGTCCTTGCATGTAAAGGTAACCTTGAGCATAAAATAACCCCAAACAAGCAGTTGAAGTAAGATATTCGCAACTATGATATAGTTGCGAATATCTTACTTCAGCAGGACACTTATCCTATATATAGGGCATTTATTCTATAAACGTAGTCATGTTTCATAAGATTTTAATAAAATTACTCATAAAAACATTCATATAAACTAAATATTTTTTTTATTTCGTGTGTTTTATTTCTGTTAATGCATTAAATTTTCTTAAGAAATGAGGGCAAAAAGATGATTGTTACTTAATAGGAGGAGACATTTACTTATTTCGTTTTCCACTATTATAAATATGCAGTGGTTATTTTTAAAGAAAACAAGTACAATTACTTAGTTTTTAAGAAAGGAAAACTAAAAATTATTTTATTCTTAAAGAACATGGAATAAATTGAAGTATTTACTGAAAAATATATTATTTCAGTTCAGTCAAATTTGAATAAATATTAATATTTTAAAACTATAGAACCATGGTAAATAAATTCTTTAATAAATTTTCTAATGGAAATGAGAATGCATAAATCTATAAATGAAAATCTCTTAATTTTTATATATTCATAATTTATTACCAGTATACTGCAGACTTTGTACTTAACTATCAACTTTAAATCTTACAAAAAATTGTAATAAATATGATTCATTATAATATAATTCAATCATATAACTTTATTTTATGCATGTAATGTTAAGACGGTAGATATATTTTCGTTATTAAGTACAGAAAAAACATTAATACATATTTTATAAAAAAAATATGTTGTTTGTTTGTGTTTCTTTAAAATACTGAACTAAAAATAAAACAAAGCAATATAGATATATTCAATATGATTTGCTTCTATCATAAGTAATATATAACTTGATCTTTTACATGCATTTTCAAAGATATGTAGAAACTCTCTCCTTGGAGTTTCTTAAATAATGAATGAGAGGAAAATACATATGTTCATGACCATAGTGAGAAATTTTCTCGATTAATTTAAGTTATATAATCAGTTAATCTGTCGTGTTTGCTCGCTAATTTCTTTTCAGTTATTCGTGTACCCCAAAATTGTAAATTTTAACAAGAATTGACAATTTTTTATGATTTTATTTTACAGACAATCTTATTAGCTTTATGAAAATACCAAGTTTATTATTTCCCGTTCACTAGAACAAAAACCACAAGTGTTTTAGTAAAAGCAGATGCCTTTACTTTGAACAAGATGTCATACTTTAAAACATGTTTTATATTCGTAATGTGTTTTTTTGAAAATGCTCAAACGAGGCAGCGATTGCTAAAAAAGTTATGAAAATTTTTAACTGAAACTATTTGTGTATGTTCTGTATAATAATAGAAGGGCTTTAATCTTGAGATTTATAAATAACTGTTTTATTACAAAATGTACTGTCCCTTATGTTAATGTAATCACTGTTTTTTAAAGCAATTTAATATAATAGCTAAGATAAAGTGTTCTGGTTATTGTAAAAATAAAAATATCTCTTATCCTGAAAATCATTTCAAAAATGAAAAACATAACACATCAGAATTGAAAAATTGTTCATAAACCTTTGGTACAAAATAGGCCCCATTTATGTTATTTATTTGTAAATTTTTGCCAATTTTTTCCCATTTTATTAATAATAATTTCTTTTTGTCTTCTTAATTTTAGCATATTTTACTTTAAATGTACTAAGCAAACCTAAAACCACAAAAAAAAATTTATACCTCAATTTTTTCAAAAAAAAGCTGCCGCAAATAGTCGGATACCTTAACGTATCAAAGCAAACAGCACATTTCAATGACTTTCATTTTTCACATAAAGTGTAAAAATTCATTTTGTTCACCGCTATAAAATATAAATGCATAATTTTGTTTTAATTAAACGATTGTACAGTTAAAATAGCATTTGACAGTAGCAAAGATATATTGGGGAAAAAGCCTTCCTTATCATTATTAGTAATGTTGAATGTGATGAGACTTATTTTAATTACAAATGTAACTTTCAGGGCCATAATGAAGGTTTAAAATTTGTTAGTACTTAACATTGAATATTTAAGTTAAAACATTTTTTATAATTTTTAAAAATCTATGCATTTTAAGCAAAATATAAAATTAAATGACTGCAAAAACTTTAGAAGGATGAATGTCTGTGAATTATTTTTAACAAAAATTTGCCACATCAAGGTCTAATGTTAGAAATAGGCGAATTTAAATATAATGCTTTTAGAAAAGGGCGATTAAAAATACAAAAATAATTGTGTAAATCATGTAAAGAATATTGCCACAAAAGTACCTGTTTTCCCTGAAATTGTTCAGAGAAAGGCCACAAAATGTATTCATCTGTTAGTAACATGGAAATATGTTAATATTCCAGAAGTCATTGTTTCATGAAATTGTCTGTGATTGTTGAGATGATTTATGTGCAGTACCTATAAACTTGTATAATAATTCAACTGATATCCCTTAAATGACATGAATAAGCGTTTAATTAATTACTGAACATTCTGAATCAACTAGAATTCTGGAAACACTACTGATATGTGAAAAGTTAAAAATATAAAAATAATGTGCTGTTCTCATTTGGTAAGTGGGCAATTCACAGTGATACTTTGGAATTAGGACTTACTCTGTTGCAAATATCGAACTAAACTTCAAATAATTTGTTCTTTTTCCAAGAAAATTATACCATCTTTCTCTTTTTAAAGATAGATACTGGGTAAAATATATCTCTATTATTAAGCCCAAGCACGTTTTCATCTTAAACTAATTTATAATGAAGCATTATTTATTCTGAAATATAATTTTCCAGATGCTTACGAGACAGAATATCACTTGAAGCGAAGATTTGATTTAAGTCATACTTTTTCTTACCCAATGGAATTATTGTTGGTAAATATTTAAATCGAAAAAATAAAACCAACAAACATGTGTTGAAGCCAAAAAGTTAGGGTCACGAGCTCGTGATGGGATTATTTCTGTTGCGTGGCAGGTTTAGAGTCCCAAATCCAATCATTTAGTTGGGTTGTTGCACGCTCAATATTTCCAAGTTAAAATTCCTGTCGATTCCAAGAAGTTTAGAGAGTAAGATGTCAAATTCATGTGTCGTTCTTGTCACTTGAACATAGGAATTGCAATTCCAGGATATCGGATACTGATATTTAGACCCATTTGCACAATTTTGTAATACCAGTATTCATAAGTTTAAATACCGTCTTTTTTCGGTATTTACAAGAAATTTTTTAAACTGTCTCTACTACATATTCAGGGAACGCCAACATAGAAAAATAGCATACATTTTTATTTGTATGACTCCCTAACGTTTGAAATTAGATTGCGAATATAAAGTTTCATCGTACTATCACAATGGAAGTGATAAAATATGTGTGAATCACTCAAGGAGGCAGGCTAAAACTATCCTGTTACATTTCAGAGCGATACTGCACCCATGCAGGATTCGCAGTCAGATATTTATATCTGTAAAAACAAGTTTGCAGTTGTGAAGAAAGTGCGTAATATTTCGATATTTTTTAAATTGATGAGTTTTTTATTCACATTGTATTTGCATATCATACTTTAGAGCTCAATATACTTTTCAGATTCATTTTATATATACTCTTAAATAAATAACCCATTTTAATGAATAAGAATAAGATAATAATGCATAAGAATTTCGAACACATTTCCAAAATTTGTAATACTACAATAGACAGAATAATGGTATTTACACTTGTTTGTAATATATTAAATAATATGTTCTTTTTTAATTGTGATTCTTTATAAATTGTGGTAATTGATAAGCTACAAATTCCTTTTTGTGATATTACACAGTCTAAAAATCTGGCAAATAAAACAAAATATACCTGTGTTTTATTTCCTTTTCTAAAATTTTTACTACTGGTATTAAAACCGGTTTCCCGGTATTAATATCTAAAAAATACCGAATACCGGTATTGCAATTTTTGTCCGATATTGCAATCCCTACTTGAACATGATTCAGAACCTAGGTCCGTTACCAACAGCCTCATTTTGCTTTAAAATGCGACGTTAATAACATCATATACTCGCTTTTTGATCTATGCCAGGGATCCTATTGATTATATTAAAAATGTGTTATGTGTTTTAAAAAATATAATTTGAACCATTTTCCAATCTATTTACCATACACAAAATGCTATAAATCATTCAAAATATAGCATTTTCTGTTTTTATTTTGATAAATATTTTCTTTGATCTTCTGATCAAATAAAATAAGGGAGGGGTGCAACAACATTTATTCTAACACTTAATAGCTCAAATACATCGAAGGTTTGTTTTAAAGCGAATGCTTCTGCAACACAAGTTGTTGACGCGTATAATGAAAGGTTTCATTAGCACATTTATTTATAATGAATTTGGCCATTAGTGGAATTAACGGTTTGCCATAAAAGAGACAACCCGTTACTAATGATAGATTCTCACGTGATGTCTTTTAACTTGGCTTTTGCATTTCGTATGCTGCGGTAATCTGAGAGGTGTTTTTGTTTGTTGTTACTTTTCGGATGAAAAGTTTTTTTTCACTTGATTTATGAGCTGGGGAAATTTGGGATAAATGTTGTACTGGAAATAGTTGCTTATCCTTTGGAACTCATTAAACACACGATCTAGCAAAGGTCCAAATGTGCGTTTTCCTTTTTACTCTTTTTTTTTGGCTGATTAATTATATCGGGAATACGCGGGAAATTTTTCTTCCATTAGAAGCGATGAAAATAAAGGTTATTTTTTTTCGTAATACATTATTTATGTATCACTCACGTAAAATAACATCCATCTATTTTAAAGGGTTATTCTCTTAGTGAATCATTTCTAAAAATAATTAGAAAACAGCTTTGGTTAAATTTAAAATTTATTTATTTCTTCAGAACTGTTCTCGGATTTATATTGAATGAGGAGTGAAATGAGTTAAGTCTACAGTTTTGATATTAAATTCACTAAATTTCAGAAAACAATACAATTTCTGAATCGTTTTACATTTAAAATAAAATTTCATTTTTGTGCATACGTATATTTTATTTGAATCAGGAGTTAACTTTTAATGATTTTCAGTTCAAAACACAAAATACAAGAGATTAGATAAAATAATTTAATTTTTTTTAAAAACCTTTACAGAAACTGAGAGTTATACAGCATAATTTTACATGAAGTACTTTTTAAAGTTTTCGTTTTACATCAATGCACATTACTTTCTGAATTATCTTTCTAAGCGAATTTTATAAATTTACCATTATTAATAACTGTTAAAGATTGATATTCGAGTTATACATAATATAATTCGATATGATATGTATATTTATCACAAAATACATTTTTACGGTGTTCATATTATACATTTAATTAAGAGTATTAGAATCAGATTTTTTTAGGAAATAGTGATGAATTACTCTCACTTGTGCATTTATTATTATCAATTATTATTTCAGTATGAAGGGTATAAGTATCTGGTTACAAATGATTTTTCAATGACAATTTTGTTATTTATCATCAATTTATAGTCAATGTGTGTATTATGCTTATTAGATTAATCTATAATGTAAATACCCCACATCACATATTTTTATGAATGTAATTAACTCTTTTTTAATAACTATTGGATGATTATAGATATAAAATAATTTAATAATTATTTCCATTTATCTGATCAAGTTTCCCGAATGTTTTAGCAAATAATAAAATTTGCATTCAGTAATTTATATCATAATAATTTAATCATATTTAAGATAAATTTATACATATATATATATAGAGAGAGAGAGAGAGAGAGAGAGAGAGAAATTTTTATTATAGTTTACTTACTTTTTTCCACGTAGGTCCTGTCAATAGGATAGCCGGATACAGGACATCTAATAGTGACCGTTGTTCCTGCCACGACAGTTAAATTGCCCATCGGCCTAATAAAAGGTGGCCCGAACACATCGATCCTGGCTGAGTGGCTAACTGTTCCAACGTCATTTCGAGCTTCGCAGCCGTAAAGCCCTCCATCTGATACAGCAAGGTCGGTGATGTTGACATAACTGACAACAGAGCCGTCCAAATGAACGTAATCTCCGGTTTTTACACGTCTTGATTCGGACAGTTGTTCGCCATCCAGTGTCCATGATATCTGTGGGAGTGGTGAACCACTTGCAGAACAATGCAAGGAGACTAATTGGCCGGGCATGTGGATTTGGTCAGGAAATATTCGTATGAATGTAGGCATTTCCTCTGAAATGAAACAAGATTAATAATGAGAAAGGGGCTACAGTTGTTTCGATTTACTACGCACATATAATGTTATAGCTGTTTTCTTCAAATTGCATTAATTAATTATTATTATTTATAAAACTAAGAGACCATGATACTATTTATAAGGTAATCTTTGATTTAGTGGCTTTCACAAATTGTTTGGTTTCTCAATTTCTATATGCATTATGTAAAGCAACTTTTGTGTTCAAAGCATCACAAAACGCATTCTAAGAGAAAAATTTAAAAATTCATGAAGGGATTTATATTTGTTACGCCTCTTACAGTAATTAACGTACACACATGAAAAAGTATTAAAAGTAGAACGAACTATGTACAACAAAATTTGGGATGGGTTTTGAGATAACATGATTGATGTTCATAAAATACATTTTTCTTGCTAATGTTTATTGAAAACTTGTTTAAAAATACTAAAATTCTTAATTCAATATTTTTTTTCAAAACTAAGTACGTATTTGATTTAAAAATTCATACCAAATATCTTGCCTGTTTTTATTGCAATAGCTACAAAAAATATCAAAGCATTTGTCACAAAAGATAAAAATCCTTAGCATTTGAAATTGAGACAAACTAGTGATTTTTTGTTTCTGAGATAGATCCGATTAAATGATTTATTTTTCCCATTTGGAGGTTAATTAAAAAAATTAACAAAAACGTATCATAATTCTGATTTTATTTAACTTAGAACCCTTCGAATTTTGTGATATTCTCTAAAAACATGTAAATGATAATTTAGGCTAAAAAAATGTATTTAACTTTTGATCAATCTCTGTCAATTGAATCGTACACTACTCTCTAAATTAAAATTATTTCTTCTAAATATTATTAAAACTGAGTGCATTTTAATATTCAATTACGAAACTAATTAATGCTAGCCAAATTTTTTAAACTTTTTGAATACTTCTTTAATAACCAACAATTTATATCAAATAATATGTTTAATAAGAAAGAATAAACTTATGGAAATTATTCTTTTAAACATATATAAAGCTTATTTTTTTAAAATTCTTTAACTTCGATAGAGTTCAAATTCCAATTTCCTTTTGAAATTGGATTCTATTTTATGAATAATTACTACTGTTACTTCTGCATCCGTTATGATGCTTCAGCATAATTACTTTCAATAGTCTCAAAATTTACAAAGGTACATAGTTTAAATAATGAATCAAGTTTAAAGATCATTTGTTTTATAGATATTTCGGGCTTTTCAACAGTTTTTTGAGAAAAATAAATTCTATTGTTCCTCAGAAAATACTATCTATAAAAATTTGAATTGCATAGTCTCATATATTTTTTTAATAGTAATATTAAGTGAAATAAGAAGTTTGGTAAAATACCACGTAATATGAGTTAAAATATTATTCTGCAAAGAATTATGAAACATAAATCCTTCTGGAATTATAATGTACTAAAGTTAAAATAAGAAAATTTAACAATATACTGATATATATTATTTATTCTTAACACTATATATTTCTAATATTATATCATGAGGTTTAAAATATTAAATGAATTTTAAATGAACACTTATTTTTAAAAATCGAACTAAATTTGATTGTTTGTTAAGCTTACAGCTTATTAATTAAAAAGTGTAGTTAATTATACAAGGTTTCTGAAGCAAAATTACTACAGTTAAATTTTATTTAATTAAATTTGTATTTAATTATTAAACTACGAACTGTGATACATATCATGCCAATTCTTTTATTATATTAATTATTAAAATGTATTATCTCCTTTCTAGAAGGTGCAGAAAAGTCTGTTCAATATAATTTTAGATTCATTTTATTTAAATTTGTTATTGGAAGAATAAAGCAAAATTGGTAAATTGGTTTTTATACTGTTAAAGTATTTATTATTTCTTGGATTTCGTCCGATTTATTTTTTAATGCAATATTAAAATTTTAAATTGAATTCATTTTATGAACATAACTCAGAATTTAATACTCGATAATATTCACAAATGTTTGAATTAATATAAATATAATTTTATATTATTTAAATATTCGGAAGCTTCATTATTCGTTTTTCAAAGTAGGTTTTTAAAATAAGAAGGAAAAAAGAAAAAAAAAATATAAGTATATAAAGTAACCATAGCAATTTTGTTTTATTTAACAAAATTAATTTTTCTGTAAAGTACATAAAATTACATTTTCTATAAATTAATTTCTTGAGAATTTCTATTACTCGATACTTTAATCATCTCCATTTTCTATTCACATATCTTAAAAATATAAATAAAATAATATTTGAAAATATTCACACAGTTTGAATTAAAATAGTATCTAGTTGATCAACTTCATTTTGATTAGTAGTGTATAAAAGAGAATAGTATTTATTTATACAAAACAAAATTTTTTTAATAAGTTATCTGACTGTTACCAGCACAAATATTTGTTCTAGATGTTTAACAGAAATATTTAATTACATCAGTTTACATAGCATTCCATATTTGTATGTAGAAAATTATTTTTAAAAAAAATTGAAATACTTATGCTGCACAAATAAAATAAAAAATACAAAAAAGTATAGAATGGCAAGCAATATTCATTTCCGTAATTGAAAAGCCTTATTTTGTTGATGAAAGAAATATAGTTATGCGTTCTAAGCCAAATGTGTTTCTTCTTACTACTTATGTATAAGAATTTTAAAGTACGTAGTATAAATATTGAAAGCATTCATTAAAGTTCTCTTTCGAAACAGTCTAATACACCTTCTTTACTTTTATTTACATTTGAAATCGGAAAGATGCCGCAGCAATTAAATAAATAAAACCTTTCAACAGAAAAAAAAAAGTACACGTATATAGTACAAGTTCAAACCAAGATTTTGCTTTTCCATTTAGGCATCTTTCCAGCATTGTCTGCAAGGATTTTGTTCAATACGAATTTGCGATTTTACCGACAAAGACGCCACTTTACAGTGAAACGACTTATTTTTATGTGCCTTAGACCTATTTGGCGTTTGTTGTTGGCGCCCCGCTTCTCGTTGTTCTTGTTTTATGACTGTTGGATTGGGTACACCCAGGGAAAAAAGGAACTGAGTTTCCTTGTTTTCCCTGTTAAAGGAGGACACTTGGGATACAAATTCTTCTTTGGACAAAAACGTGTTCTGCACAGTAATTGCCTTTCTTTTATTGTCACCTCTTACATTTGAGAATCGACTCTCCAGGCAAGATTCGATGGATTTGTTGAATATATTAACAAATGAAGCGGTTCGAAGTAATCAAGTAAAGTGGTGGGTAATAAAATTGGGTATAAATAATTTTTTGTGAATAAAAACTTATTTAAAAATGGAATCGTACTTTCAAAAATTTTGTCTTTTTGCATTTTCATTATTGTAATAATAGACAGAAAGGTATCAAAATAAATAAGATAAAATTGAGATTTAAAAAAAAAAGAAATTCGTTTAAGCTGAGCTGATTATATATATATATATATATATAACGGAATCGCAACGTACTTTCACTTAAGAGGTCAGTCATGAAATCAGTCAGATAATTGATTTTTCAATATTTATTCAGAAATAAGACTCCTTTTGATTCTAATACACTTTAAATTTTTCACGAAATTATAAGTATTTTAGTAAACCAAAATATGGTGGTACACAATGAATTAATTCAAGACTGTTTTTTTTTTGAAATTTTGAATCGCAATGTTAAATTGCAAAAGCTTAAATCGAAAAGCTTAATTTGCAAAACAAATCAAAATTATTTTGTTTTGAAATTCTACTCAGCGCATAACTTTGAAACTTTTCACATATATTAATGCTATATAAATCAATATTTTAATAAGAAATTTCGAGTCAAAATAGCTATTAATGTAAATGTAACATAGTAAATGTGATATAGGTAAAATGTAGAAGATGTAATTTTGTAATGGATAAAATATAGAAGAATTTTCATTATTTGGAAGCTTTTCTTATGATTGTACACATATGGGTTTTTTAAAATGCTCTAATTAAAATAAGAGCAACAATGAATTAAAAGCATACAAAACATTGACGACTGGTCAATTTTTGAAAATGTCCCTTAAACTTTGTCATTTTCAATGTTATGGCCCTAAAGAAAATGCTGGTTTGAAGGGCTAGTATTATATGTAAATGATTCAAAAGTTTGAAAAAATTTATGTAACTTCTTAATCACATTAAATATAATAAACAAATTTGATTTAACTGTTTAATTTAAAAGGCACGTATTTTTTTATCAAGGGTTTAAGTTGATATGTAATCGTTTTTTTAAATATATTTAAGGTAAACAAATGATGCTTTTACTTATTCAATAATTTAACAAGTGTGGTGCATCTTAAATATCATTTGTATTTCCATGAGAAAAATTTATAAAATAATTTTTAACACAGTAAACTATAATTTAAACTGAGTTATAAATTTAAAACGATATTTTTTTTTGTATTTTAACTCATATCTGTTTGAAATCTATTAGTAAGATTAATACATTTGAAGATTTGTTTTGTAAACATGTTTTGATCAGTAATAATAATTGTATAAACAAGTTTACTCCTCTCTTCCGTTAAATTGTTCTATTTTTCAAAGATGTAAGAATATTTTGAATAAATATTAAAACTGGCTTATATGTGTGAAAAAAGTTATTTTAATTAAGGCACCATTAATAAGGTAGAGATAGACTATGTAAATAAATATTATTAGAAAAAAACCGCATGCATAGTAATTATTTTAAAAGGAAAATTGAATTTTATCTGCTAATAAGTTTTCAAGAAATCTGTTTTACATCGATTGTATTTAACAATTTATATGCCTGAAGAAATGTAATTATAAAAGGACCGAAAGTTTAGAGTGTTTATTTTTAGCAACAACGTTTAATTAAGTGTTGCATTTTATCTGAGAAAACAGTTGGTCTTAGAAAATTTTGCCATGAAAATGTAGACCCGAGTCACAGGAAGGAATTAGACAAAAAAATCTAGACATTTATCTTAATAATTATATTTTTTCTAAAAGAATTATTTCCTTAATTCTAAATCAATTAAGAAAAACAGAATAATGTTTGGAAAATATTAATGTTTCAGAAAATGAAGAACTGTATCCTAAGAAGTTAAAGAATGATTTTAAGATGAAGATTGATAGAAATATCAACTAAAACAAAAAAATACTTTTTCACAAAGTGCAGCATATGACACTGCCGTTACCGCTTTTTGATAAACGAGCTTTAAAACAACCTCCTCATGAAGGATAAAATATTTTGTTCATATAAAAGCTAAAATAAAGTTATGATGTTATATACTGTGGAGGCAACTCTTTTTATTTATTGTCTATTTCAATTTAGCAAAAGCCTTTCTAAGAATATAAAATTTTCATTGTAATGAAATAGTTATGACGAAGTATAGATTGTTCCAGATCCATTTCCTTAAGATAAAGTTATGAGAATTTTGAGAACTTTTATTTGATCAAATATTTCTTTTCTTATTCTTTCTTTTCTCTTCTTTATTTGTGTTATCATTTCTTGAAATGTTATAACAATCCATTACCTTAAGTATGACATTTTTGTTTGAGGATTTGTTTCAAGCCGATGATGGCTTGTGATATACATTTGAAACAACGTACTCGAAACAGTTCCTCTTATGTGATATTTTCTTCTGTGAGTTCTCCAGGGAATCTGGTTCCAAATGTATGTTACATTTAGAAGTCTATTTTAAGTCATTTTAAATGGTAAAAAATAGTAAAGTGATGTTATTAGAAATAATTACAAACTCCGTATTTTCAGTTCATATTTAATTATTTTTTTTATCAAATCTCTTTTTAAAATCTAAGGGATAAAAATGCCTGCTTTTAACATAATTATATTAGTTTTAAACGTATCTACGTAGAGGCAAAAACAAATTTTAAATTAGCAACATAAATTTAGAATTTAGAAAGCCTAGTTTATAATTATGTTTCAACTTTTGATGAGAAAATGTGATCTATTAAATGTAATGAACTTTATTTCTTCATTTTTTTCTTTTGCGCTTATAGTTCTCATGACAGCTTTAAGTTATTTTCATTTACAAACATTTACTTTTAACTATAAACTAACTTGCGTATTATAAATTTATTTTTAAAATATATTTTCCTTTATGCATGAATATTAGAGGGAAAAATAATATGATATATATATATATATATATATATATAAGACAATTTTCACTATCAACAGCAGTATATGATTTTCGGAAGATCATTAATAAAAGCTCATTTAATTCATATATTACATAAAAAGAACCTTTTGTGTGTTTTATTTTTGTATTGCTGAATTTATTGACCATAAATACTAAATAAAAAAAAACCATTCTTGAAAATTCTTAAAATGAAGAATGAATCAAAAAGCATTATGTTTCTTTCACATTTATACCATCCTCGGTAATAAATTTTAAAATAAGTTATTTTTGTAGTCTAAAAAAAAGCTTTATATGAGATCTGAAATTACGATAAGAATTAAATTATTGTTGTGAAAATATTGCACATTAAGGTAAAAATGTTTACAAGTTTTATTTGAAAGAATAATTTAAATTTTTATAACTATGCAATTAATGTGATATATAATTTTTAACATGAGTGGAAACTTATTTGATTTCTGATGTTTGCAGTATGCATTCTTGATATAATCATTTTAATTGTTGACGGATATGCTTTGAAACTACATAAATATGTTAGACACAATAGTTGAGAAATACTGAAAAACAATTTCAGAGACAAAACCACTTTTAAATTATTGCTTTTTTTCCCTTTGAAGCAAACATTTTTTAATTATTGAGTAATTTACAAAATTTTAGCATTCTATAATGTTCTATTATGCATTGCCATAGGATCAATGATTTAGAAGTTTTTCCAGAAGAAATATACAAAATAGATTTTCTTCTTTTAATTATCAACGTATATAGTTTAATTAAGATGATTAAAAAAACCCATACTCCTATTTTTCATTTTCTGCAGTTACTGAATTTATATCTTATTAGAATATTTTAACTATGTTACATTTCACAAAAATTATGATGCGAGTTCTGTGACATCAATTTAAAAGAAGAAAAATATTCTCTCAATTTGGCATCAACGCGAAGTAGTCTTGAACTCATCCAATAAATCCCTTTTTCGCTTCTTTGCCTTCAAAGAGAAAAATGGAAGATAAAATAAACTACCAAGAATAACGGCTTCTGTAAATAGTTTTATTCTGACGGAATGAGAATTTGGATATAAATCAGCATAGTCTTCTTCTGAATAAAAGTACTCAAATAAAATAATTATTTGTTTTACTTTCTTTTTATTTTATTTCACAATCCATCTGCACAAACACACAACACATTATTATGAAATTACTTAGCGAAATGCGTATTTAATTAGAATTTTTGAACATTATAATTTGCATTTGTCTCAAGAGGAAAACTATGTTTAAGTTGAATAGAAGAAAATAATTTCAGATATTAGTGAATGTAGTTCACGATGAAAAATGGCATATGACAATAAATATTTAGGCTAGAATATTTATTGAAATATGTGACTAAGGAATATGCTATGAACAACTGTGAATTTTAACTATGAATTAGAATTCTTATTTCTAATATACTTTTTATTTTTCAATTAAATCATAAAATAACGCTAATAATCTAGACACAATCAATTATAGTTTTTGAAATTTTTTTGTATTAGTTGATAGTGTCAGAAACAAAAATAGGAAAAATTGTTAATTAGTTCATAATTTGTTTCATATTTTATTTGATATTGTTAGAATCAGGAATAGAAAATTATTATTCAATTCGAAGGTGTTTATTATTATTTAAAGATATCGACGATCTTTTTTTCGAGGGGTTAGCTAAATTAATGAGAATTTTACGGAATTACAACTGCCAGGTGAGTAAGTTCTTATTAACCCTTTAACTGCCACTGGCGTATATATATATATATTTGTCTTGCTCAAACTGTGATTTAAGAGTCATGAGTGGATATACCTCTTTCCAAAATACCATTCCTTGCACTGTGCTGATCTGCTTAAAACTAATCCGAGGGCTTTACAATGCAATGAAAGGACAATGGCAGTGTTTGCAAAGAAATTGCTTATTTCAGAGATAAATTTGCTAATCTGTACCTTTTCTCCCCTATAAACTTTATATACACACCTATGTGAAAGACGGTGGCACTGAGAAGTGAATCAGCAGTTAAGGTTTTAACTGTGCACTATAAAGTAACACAAGGGCTATTGACGATGAAAATCGTAGTTTTGGCCACGGTCGAGGATGACACCTGAGCTTGCATCTTCCTCTCAAAATCACGAAATCATGTAAGGATTTTGAACCCCAACAGATCTAGCGCGAATCTACATGAAGGGGCTTTATTTCATAGCACACTAGACTTATCATCATCGCACCTGGGCTACTTCGTCCGAACAGAACTACAACTGCCGAATAGAAGGCTTGAGTTTCAAAAACTCCAAATAAAGATTGCATAAAATATAGACCAACACACTATAAACATGTTAAACACATTACTCACTGGCATAGCATTGAGTAGACCTTGCATCAAAAATCTTTTCGAGGCGCTTTTTGAGGCTCCTATATTATTTCACAATTTTTTGCTTACATATGTTGAGATCCCATAGCTTGGAGCCCCGCATCATTGATACGGCTACAGCGGTAGCTAAGTCTCTGATTTACTGCTACTTCAAATACATTATTTAATTGCATTCTCTTCAAAAATAAAAGTTTTACAGCTATTTTATTTGAATAAAAATAAAATCAATTTTTTCAATAATTTGAAGATGATATTGTTCATCAGTTATTTATGGCAGTATAAAAATGTTTTTAAATAATAATTCTCATAAGTTGTGATAACTTTCTCTCACGAAATTATACACATAAATTTTAAATCAAAGTTATTTAACTTTTTTTGTTTCATTACGTTTATAAATAAAAGTGGAAAACGTTAGGTATTTTGATCTATTTTTAAGATCATTTCATGATTTCTTCACATAATATATATGTACTCCCAGAATGAGCGTTTTATTACTCCGATAGTTTTAAAATTAAATATGCGCCTGTCTCCCTTTAAAAAGTTTCTCATTTAAAAATGAGATCATATCGTAAAATAAAGCTAAGAGATCGAAATAACTTCCTTGTGGTCATTTACATCTCATTGCCGAAAGCTCGGACCAATTTAATTTCTGCCACATCCACTTTGCTCATAACATCATCAATTATTTTCTTCTTTCCTCTGTGAGATATTTTGCAAAGCTTAAATTCTTCCATTTATCGTTCAGCCACAAAATATCCCGCACAGATGGATCTGTCGAGGATGCCAAAAAGCCTCCTCACATGCCCGTATGGAAATCTGTATTAGCATAATTTCATTGTATCTGTATCTGACTTTCTAGAACTTCATTAGTGAATATATGTTATTCGAAAAGGGCATTCATAAATGGAAATGAAGCCAAGGAGATGAATTTTCTAGTATCAAATTAAAGTCGCTATTTCATCGCGTTCTTCTGGGCGGCTTAAAATATTTATGAATGGCAAATTACTTCGGAGGTACAAGGTATTATGGTTTAATTAAGTTACCTATTTTCGGAAGTATATTTACTACTAGTTTAATTTAGGTACTACTTTCTCGAAAACATTATATTTATATAAACATAATTAGCTTATTCAAAAGTTGCAAGTGCTGTAACGTTTTTTTGATATACACTTCAAATGTATATACGAGTAATGATAACATTTAATGTAATAACATTTGTAAATAATACATATTAAAAGTGTGTTCATTTACAAGTGTAATGCAAAATACAATGTAATGCAGATATAAGTTAGTTGCAAATTATATATATATATAAAAAAATATTTAATTATTTCTCTTTTCTGAATTGTGTGTTTTCTGAAATTTAACCAGCAGGTAAATTTAAACCTAGCGTATCTCTTTTCTTTTCTTGCAAAGAAAATAGTTTAGTAGTCCTTTTTAACACTTGCTATTGATCCTATTTAAGACGATCAAAAGTTATACATATGTGTGTACATGGCTCTTAAGTAATGTATTTAATAATATTCAAATATCAAGAAACAAAATATAACATTTAATTAAAAGAGCATATTTCCAGTTATTTTGAAAAAAAATTTAAACTTTCAGTTTGTTAGAAATGTATTTAAGCCTTACAAGTATTTTAGTTACAAATGTATTGATTGCAAGCATAAAAACGAGTAATTAACAATAAATTGTACAAAAACATACGCCATTATTATTATTTATTTAACTAAAATACCAAATACCTGTACTTTGTATTTTAATAATAAGCACTATCATTCCTAACGAAAAGATGTCAACAATCTGACGCAAAAAAGGAAGAAAATAATATTTTCGTGACAAAAGACACAGTGAAAGGAAGTAAAATACCAATACAATCTTTAACAAGGCAATATGGTACATTTCACAGTGATTCTAGATTCAAATTGCTTTCCCTCAAAAGTGGTTTGTTCACGATATGCTATCATTCTTTGAACTTTGAATCAGATGATGCCAGTAAAAATCGTTCCATTGAAATCTGATGGCTTTAAATAAAATTTTATCCCGCAAGTGATCTATATTTTCATGGATATATGAAAGCTTTCAATGCCTCATTCATCTAATTTAATCACAAAAATTTGCAAAATGCCGAATTCTTTTTGGAATTATTTAAAATGTTATCATGGTATATAAATTCACCAATGCATTGTATAATAAATAAAATTATATAGTTTGAGATGTACAAGCCTTACATCATGAGTGATACTTTGAAATGGAAATCCTTATCAGGTGAACATTATTGCCAGTGGCAAAATGTACTTACCCGCATCGTAGGGGCCTAAGATTCAAAGGAGTCCAAAACCTATGTCATGTTTTAGTTTTGCAATTTATTCTATGATACGGCTTGGGGCCTCAAACCTGACATTGCAAGGGGGGCTCTATTAATTTCCGTTACGCCATGATTATTGGAATTCTCATATACTTTCCAACTACCATAACTATATTAAAACCATTCTATAGGCATAAATGCATTTTTAAAAATTTAATAAAAAAGAAAATGGATCTACAGATAAATTTTGCATTGGTGCAGTTTTTAACTTTAAAAACAATTTCCTTCAGACTAGTTAGTTTTTCTGTTTTTTTTTTTTTTTGCCTGGGTTTTTACCTAAATATGATCAATAAAACGCAACAGGTTAGAGCCTTTAGAACATGATCGTATTGAGGGACAATTATAATCACTAACTGAGAGAAAGTCTTTAAGAAAAAGTTCCAGCATTTCTTTAGGAAAATGAACGAGCAGATTACTAATCAGTAAAAAAAATAAAATATAAGGAATTCAAAAAATTGAATGATTAATTTTGAATTAAATCTTTATAGTTATGAAGCAATTTATCATTTTAATACTTACCAAATAAAAAAAATGAAATGAAATCAATTACCTTCCCCATAAATATTTTTTTTGCGTTCAATATTTTATTAGAAGTACATTATTTATCCAATTTTGTTGTTATGCGTAAATAATATTTTTTTAAGAAAAATGTTTCAACCATACACTTTTAACAACAAATAATATAAACAAACATAGAAGCTTCAAGATGGAAATGAAACTGTCAGCCAAAGTGACATGTAGTTAAGATAATAACAACATGGCTGAATTTTATTTTTGATACCTTAATATTTTCTTTTAACTTAAAGACGGTCTGATAGGAAATTGAATTTCTAGTATCAGAAAATGATTTTACCAAATTCTATTTAAATCTATTTTGAATTCAATTACAATTGTCAGTTTATTTAAATAGAATTTAAAGTTAAGCCCTTAAAGTAGTATTGCATAAGACTTACGCAAAGCAGAATTTTTTTCTTTTTTAATATTTTTCTTTTATAATATTAAATGGATGTATGCCCTGGAAAACAAACCTTAAATCCAAAACTCAAAAGATATTATGTTAAATTGCTTCACGTCTATGTATTTATACTTGCAATTTAAATATTTTCTCTTGAATTTCCGAGATTTAATGTTTATACAAATTTAACTGATAATACTGCAGTTAATATTTTATTCAATAAGTAGCCATTTTTCTTCTGTGAAATAAATGAATTTAGCTAAATACTCTAGTCAAAGTAACAAATGCCCATCACATAAACAATAATTTTCAGCAGAATTTAAAATAATAGGTTTTTTTTTAGCGCTTTAGTTTTACGTTTTCGATCATGAAGATTATCATCATCTTTAAAATATAAAATTATAGAAACCAATTCATTTCTTCAGTATGAACTATTTTATTAGAATGTGTGACAGCTTCATTTCAGATTATAGCATGAATAAACAAAATTTATCAAATATTAGACTAAATTTTAGTAAAGAATATATACCTTTTAAATCCAACTGAACATGGGCTTGTGACGATTCCCAGTCGTTATAAACGTAGCACTGGTAAATTCCACTATCTTCTCTTTGAAAAACTAATATCTTGAGATGAGTTTGACTTACTCGCCTTATTCTGTGATCGGGAACAATCCTTCTTTGATCTTTCACCCATACTACAGATTTGGGAGCGGTAGACATGCTGCAGTTAAGTGACACTTCTTCACCAGATCTGACAACCCGTTTTGTAGTAACCACCTCTACTTTTAAAGGTACTACAGAAAGGAAAAATAAATACATAAATTCCTATTTCATGAAATCTCAAATGTGTTTTAAAACTTCTTATAAGTTTTAACATACATTCAATAATATAAAAAGTGACACACCAAAGAGTTATCTGAACGGTAAAAAATTTTACAGATGAGAAGAATATGCACTGAAAAGCAAACACTGGGAGTTGAATGGGATTAAAGAAAATACAGCTACAAGATCGAAAAAAAAGTATCAATGCCTTAACCTAATAACAATATTTATATCCAGCTATATTTTGACCCTTAGAGCTGACACATGATTTATTCTGAACTTCTTGCAATACAAGTTCCAGAAATGGTCCAAGACATTTGTTTCTCAGGGCTCAAGCGTCACTAAACTTTACTAAAGAGAGAGATCTGGGAATTACTTCGGCTAAGAAATATAAGGAAGAAGCAAAGGAAGCAGTGGGGTGCCCTGTGTGGCAAGGCAATATCTTGTTGAAATGGGATGTGTGAAAGAAAGAGCAAGTCTACGGGACTCGTCGTAGCACCGCTGTGTGGATGTCACGGAGGACAATCAAAATGGCCTGGCACTCAAATCGAATAACACACATATCAATGTTCTTGGTGTTTGGTCTGTATGTGAGGAGACATTCGGTTAAGCATCCCAACACTGTTTTGGATGTCTCCAGATATGTTTGTTCATTTGATCATCGGGTCTTGAATCGAAACGGTACCCATCACTGAAACAATTCCACTCTAGTCATTTTTATTCCGAGTCTAATGCAACTGGAATTCTTATATATGTACCTGAAATGCAAGGGTCAGTGAATGCAATGTTCTCCGTGACCACCACTTTTGTTCTATGGGCCTTTTGCTGCTGATGATTGAAGTAACTGACACCAGAGTTAAGCGGTGGATCAGGAATAAGGATGGAGCAGAGTTGTGGTCGTCGATTCGATGACTACCTATAGTTAGAGTTTGCTTGTCACTCTCGGTCGGTAGCTCCTTTTTTGTCACTCTGCGTCGGCAGCTCCTTTCTTGTTGCTCTTTATGACCATGCCTCACCATTTATTTTCAATATCTTTAAATGGTACCATTTCTCATACATAATGTTAAGCTATCCTGTATTTTTATCGAGCTTCTTTTATTCCAAATGCATGCGGTCTTTCAAATAGCAGCTCTTGAAACTACATGAGAAGTTTTGGTACACACCGCATGGATCGACGGAAACTGAATTTTCATGAGAGTTATGTATCAGCATTGGAATATTTTTTTGTTTTACATATTATCCAGAGACTCTGTGGCAATTTGATAGAATTCCAGCATCACTCATTGTTAATCATTTGTACATTACAACGTATGGTATGCACGTACGCAATCTCATCACAATTAGGTAAGCCCTTCATTGTGCGACATTTTTTTTATGTTTGAGAGCTTGTTTAATATATATTAAAATTTGTCTGCGTTGTGAAGTATAATAATACTGATGTGTTTTATCCCTTTAACCACATCTCAATTTTGCTTAAACGCCGCTCGGACACGAAATGGCACATTCTTGCGTTGACCGAGCACCGTTCGGACGGTTTTTTTTCTACTCTAATCCTCTGATTTGCCCTTATATTTTGCTCGTTCAATGAGCAATGTTTCTAACAATCGAGTCTCTAATAGTCCAGTAAAGTTAGAATGACAGGAAAAATATCTAAACTTGTTTGAATTTTAGGTTTTACTGCATTCTTTTAGACCAGATAAGGTGGGAGTTTTCTTTTTCTAGATTGGTGTAGTGCAAGCTACGAACATTATTCTTTTAAATTTAGAGCTTAAAATAGAGAAAAATGAGTGATTATTAGAGGCTCATAACAGAAAATAATTCTGGTATTGACTCAGGTAGTGAGCCTGAAGTTTCTGTGAATGATTCTGGAAGTAATGAAAGTTTGTTATCGGACTTTTCTTGTTGTGTAAAAGATAGAAGGGATCAGCATCTCAAAAATTCCCCAATAACAAAAAAGAGGCAAGAATTAGTACAAAAAATATTCTTCCATATTTTGGATACATCATTGCGGAATGATTTCGTTTTATATCAGAAACAGGGATGAAAATTATCTTACTTGAATTTCAGGCTTGATATAATTGATCATCTTATTGAATGATATGGGGCGGTAAATGAGAAAAAAAGGACGACCAGGACCCGTACGATCGACAGAAAAACTTTTTAGGGGGGATTCCTCTCACCAACAAAAAATTAAAACAAACAATCTAATTTTTGTGTGTTATTCGAAAAGAAACGATTTTGGAAAATGGGTGAAAAAAGAAACAGGATATTTTTTTCCCGATTGAGTTGTTGGACTAAGCTTGTTTCCCTGTTTTAAAATTTACACCACAAAAACAGAATTTTAAGAGAGTAATTAACTGTAAATACAATATTATTTTTTTAAATATGATATACATTTTTGTAAAGTATTCTTTTGAGATCACTTATTATTTCTTTGAAAACCATTCGATTTTAAGGAAAAATAATTTTTTGAATGAAAATAAAAATTAGCATAATTCTTTAAATTCGATATTTCTGACGTATATGGCTGCTGATTTGATTTCATATAATTGGTTTCATCTTAAAAATGTTTACAAAAAATATGCTTACATTTTTTGACATAATATGACAGAACAAAGAAACTATTAAGTGGTTAAGGTGGTTTAAGTAAGTAAGTCAGTATTATATGATCCTGTTTTTAAACTATTTTCACGAAAATAATGTGAATAAAAATTAGAAAAAATATATTTTTAATGAAGCAATCTTATATTTCTTAACGTAAAACATAGAATATACTAATTCTAAAGACAATATAAATATAAATATTTATATATATATATATATGTGTGTGTGTGTGTATTGTATATATGTATTGTATAATATTGTATATATATATGTATTATATAATATATATATATATTATATAATATATATATATATATATATATATATTATATAATATACACATATATATATATATATGCGACAACATTAAAGAGTCTTAAAAAATTATGAATACAAATATCTTCCGAGCTTGATATTTCAATAATTTTAATAGTATCAGAAATAATTTTGAAATTATTACTTAAACAGAAAAAAAAACACTACAAAGAAAAATAACTATATCATAAAACTATTGTAGTTAACAAGAAAGAGATATATTTTTGCAAAGTATGTATGGTTCCACAAAGAATAGATTTTATTAAAATCATATTTTTTCTCAGTTTTTTGGAGAGAAAAAAATATGAAAAGATGCTCTCGTCTAAGTAAATAATTAAGGAATAAAAATATAACGTATTACCGGATGGCACATAGTCCTTTATTAATGATTTAAACCTAGATATATTCATGAAAACGCATTTCTAATGATCCTGAAATATATAATGCATTAATAATTTTTCCTTCCCATAATTTTCTACGTCAATAAATTCAATATGCTGCCTTCATAAAATTATTCACCTGAAACTTATTCTGCATTGTAAATGCTTGAAGAGTTGTGAAAGATGCATAAAAATGCAAGTCGATGCAGAAAATTATTAATGTTGAAAGAAACAAGAAAATTTATATATTTTTTTATGTTTTGTATTGCTGTTATTTTTTACTTTCAAAATACTCTATATTTATTTT